>PQFF01000017.1:182903-209236 GCA_003547095.1 Diversispora epigaea | reverse complement strand
TCTAGATTGAAAATAGACATGAAGAACAACCCAAAAAATTTCTTAAATCGCTTAAAAAAACCTGGATTCGTGCTTTGGAAAAAAAAATGTCCTCAATTATCCATTCTCAAGTTCAACAACAACCGCCATCAACATTATCACCATCAACATCAGTACTTGAATCCCCAAAGCAAAGATCATTTAACTTATTATGTCACTATGTGCCAAAATTTAAAATTAACTGTGCGAAATACTATGGAAATGAAAATCTAGTTGTAAAATATTGCACTTAATATCTTGATGATTTTCCTTTGAGTTATTCTACATTGTGCAATAGAGCTGAAACTTTTGGAAAATTAAAAAGGTATGATGAAGCTCTTAATGATTTGAATCATGCAATTACAGTTAAACTGCATAAATCAACTGCATGGTGTTTACATGGAATTATTAAAGGATTGAAAAAGTTTTATATAGAAGCACTAGAAGATCTAAATAGTGCATTATACCAAGATAAAAACAATTATCTAGCTTTAAAATGGAGAGCTTTCCGTTATTACGAAATCCATCTGTACATTCACGCTCTTTGGGATCTTGATTTAATTATTAATTCGGGTTATGCAGATACATTTACTTATTTAAATCTAGCGGATATTAATAGAAGATTAAAGAAATTTGTAGATGCAAATGAAGATATCACCAAAGCATTTTGGTTCAAAAATGTCAATAAGGCTTTCGCATATGGAATTCACAGGGAACTTAAATTGGATTGTAAAGAATTCAAGATGTCATTGATGACTTGAATAAGGTTGTCACAACATTCATCGATATTTGATTATAATAATTTTTTTGATAAATATTTTATTGATAAATATTTTAACAATAAATATTTTATAGGTATTAAATTTCCAACCCGATAATGTGACAGCTCTTAGAAATTGGTGCAAATCCCATAAAATGTTGATGGATATGGAGAATACACTTAATGATCTTAATGAATTGTGTATTCTTGAACCCGAAAATTGTTCTCAATATGAATTAAAGGGAGCAATATTATTGGATATGCGAAAATATGAGGATTCACTAAAAAATTTAAGTCGAGCAATCGAATCGCTTCCTAATAATGTTGTAACGATCGGTAATAGAGCTAAATTATATTGTGAATTGCGTCAATATAATTTGGCACTCAAGGATACTCAAGAAGGAATTTTAATCGATCCAAGAAATTTGAAAATTTGATAACAAGCTATGGACCTCTATCGTCGAAAACATCAATATAATACAGCACTTCATGAAGCAGAAGTCATATTAATGATCGATCACAAAAATATAAACATGATATTGATCCGAGCTGATATATATTTCTTGAAGAGAAAGTATAATTACTCACTTGCAGATTTAGACGATGCAAATAGAATTGCTCTTAAAAATTCTTTTGTCTTGGTCTCACGAAGTGAATTGTTTTGTAAGATAAAATATTATAAAGATGCTTTTCGTGATGCTCAAAGTGCTCTTGAAATTAAATCGGCCAATCAATATGCCTTAGAAGTTTGTGGAAATATATATAGAAAACTACCTAAATATCAGGAAGCACTTGTTGATAAATCATTAGAATTATATCCCTTAGATATGATTCTCAAACATCATCAAAATCAAAATGGTAGAAAAGAAGGTTGTAAGGTTAGAGGTGGGAAAAATGGTAAAGGAGGTAAAGATGGTATAAATGAAGATGATAAAGATGATCAGAATTTGTTGGTTTGTAAAAACGATAAAGGATTTGTGGTCATTCAACAAATTTTTGGAGAAAGAAATTTCTTTCGCATTTATTATCGACAAGGTGCTACATATTCTAAATTAGGCATGTATAAATTAGCACTTGAAGATTTCAATCGTGCATTAGAATTAGCAAATGGATATGCTCCAATCTATAAGAAATGAGTATATGTTCTACGTAAATTAGAAAATTTAGATGATACTTATAAATACTGAAGTTCTGTTTTATATATAAGAATTTAATTTGGTTTAATTATATTGGATTTTCGATTTCTTTCTTTCTTCCATCCATGTTCTATTTTTTTTTATTATCAAATAAAATTTATTAAATTTATAAAATTTGCTATTGTGATTCTGCATTGTATTTAAAGAATTATTCTATTTTATTGATATAGTCATTTACTGAATACTGGTGAATGATAGCAATTGATGTTGGAGTGTGCAGATGCTGTTGATGCTATGTGCATATTCCACGGGAACTTAAACTCCTAATATTCTTAGTGTAAAATAAAAGTATTAAGTGAACTAAAGTTATTTTACACCTTGTTGAAAAATTGACTGTTCGAGTATGTCTGGGAACTGAGAAATTTTCTTGCACAGGGATGTTACTATTTGTGATAACAGTAACATTTAGTATTTTGATAAAATTAAATTAATAATTCTTTATTTATTTGGATTGGAGCAACTACTTCTTTATTCCCATTCACACCTAGCATGCATCCATATTTAATTTCAACTCCATGTCCAAGCCCATCAGGCATCCAAAAGCTGATGCTGATGCTAAATGTGATCAAGTAATTGAAATTACTTTATCAGAACTTGAACATCATATTCATGGACCTTTTACATCTGATCTATCAACATCTCTTAGTAAATTTTTAGATTTCATTAAAAAAAAAGGATGGGAAGATGAAATAAATCAATGCTAATAGGAAATTGTACAAATATTAGTTATCAGGACATTTATTTGTATTTTATTATAATAAATATTATATCTATTTTATAGATTGTACAATTAAATTAGTATCCAATTAATTTACTTCTCTTTGATTAGAATCTTTCTTGTAATGATTTTAATTATTTATAGAGAAATTTAAGATCGATTTTACCATTTTATTTGTAAGAAAATAGAAATATTTATAAGATTTTATTGAAATAATAAGATAAGAAATATAAAAAATATAAAATATATACAATAAGTAAAAAATATAAAAAAAAAATCAAAAAAAAACTCCCACTCCTTCCTCTACAACCTTAAATACACATCATGCCAATATTTTTTAAACTTTTTCCACCACTTCTTCCTCCTACTTTCTCTCGATTTAAATACATGTACTTCATTCTCACCCCACGTTACAACTTTCTTCCTCTTCACCAATACGTCGTTTTCACTCAAAGGTATCCAGAATTCTTGTTCNATCCAAAAGCTGATGCTGATGCTAAATGTGATCAAGTAATTGAAATTACTTTATCAGAACTTGAACATCATATTCATGGACCTTTTACATCTGATCTATCAACATCTCTTAGTAAATTTTTAGATTTCATTAAAAAAAAAGGATGGGAAGATGAAATAAATCAATGCTAATAGGAAATTGTACAAATATTAGTTATCAGGACATTTATTTGTATTTTATTATAATAAATATTATATCTATTTTATAGATTGTACAATTAAATTAGTATCCAATTAATTTACTTCTCTTTGATTAGAATCTTTCTTGTAATGATTTTAATTATTTATAGAGAAATTTAAGATCGATTTTACCATTTTATTTGTAAGAAAATAGAAATATTTATAAGATTTTATTGAAATAATAAGATAAGAAATATAAAAAATATAAAATATATACAATAAGTAAAAAATATAAAAAAAAAATCAAAAAAAAACTCCCACTCCTTCCTCTACAACCTTAAATACACATCATGCCAATATTTTTTAAACTTTTTCCACCACTTCTTCCTCCTACTTTCTCTCGATTTAAATACATGTACTTCATTCTCACCCCACGTTACAACTTTCTTCCTCTTCACCAATACGTCGTTTTCACTCAAAGGTATCCAGAATTCTTGTTCCCCTACTTTAAATAGGAACTCCTACAATATTAAAACCCATGATTTATAATTAGTATAATTATATTATTGTTATCCCTACACATCAATTATAAAAATATATATATATATTTAATTTACATTATTGTTTAATTTTTCTAAAAAGAAGTTTCTGTCTTCTACAGAGGACAATTTCATAATTTCATTATAGTCACGGTAGTTGAACTCCTCTTCAACTACCGCAACTTTTGATTTTCTTTCTTTTATTTCTCTCTTGATATAGACTGGGATTTTAAAAATTGAAATTTAGAATTAATACAAAAATTTTTTTATTAAAAACATAACTAACAATAATAAATAAAGTATATTTTGTACCAGGAGATAATTCTAAAGTAATAGAAGTCATTGTTTAAAATTTAAGATTTCAAAAAATCAAATTCTTTTTTTTAAAAAAAAATATTACTTCGAGATGATAAAAAAAATTATCTATCATTCTGATTAATAATCAATAAGTAGTGATATAATTATTACATCAGATTTGATGACTAAAAATCATGTGGAGTTCTAGAATTTATTCATCTATAATTTAAGTGATCTGAAATATTCTACATACACATAAAATTGATATTCGCATGAACCCCGATATTACCTAACCCATACATTTAGCATGTAGGACTAAAAATTTTGATGGTTCACAGTTGGCACAGAACAAAATGCAAAGTTATAGCAATTAGTCACACAATTTTTATAATAAAAAGAAAAGAAAGAAAAAGAAAAGGGAATTCTAAAGTTATAGTCTAATATTCTACATCGTAAATTATGTAAAATAAAAAAAAATAAATGATTCCGAATCTTTATTTGTTTTGTAACACTTTAATTCAAAAAAATAGTATAAATTGTTTAAATTATATATACATTTTGCTTTTATATATATATATGTTTGAATAATTAGAGTTCAATTATTGTTCAAATTTAAATAACACTTATTATGATTCATTTTTTTTCTCGAATTTAGATGCTGAACAATCAAAATAAACTTGAATGATAAGTTTATTTATTCAAAATAAATAGAATTCATTTGCAAAATATACTTAAGATCAAAGTTAAATTCTAAAAACGATGTTTTTCCTAAATAAATAATTAACAAATACTGTATATTGTGGGCCATAGTATCCCGGGTATATTATACATAAATAGAGCTTACGATATATATTAATTATCTGAAAAGATGTTGCATCTGAATCAACTATCAAACTAGCATCGATTACTGACATAACATCTAAAATTAAATTATCAAGCTTCGGTAATCCAGAGACAGCAATAATAATGCATTATCAAATATCTATGATATGGGAGAGAAAAGCATTATAAAAAATATTACTTCAAGAAGAAACATCCATCAAATGTTTCAACATTTAAAACTATATTATTGACTTTCAGTGATCCATAAGTTGACAGTACATTATCAGGTGCCAATAATACAGAAAAGGAAAGCAATAATATTAATTCAACACAAAAGAATCATCTATTGAACCAGCATCAATTACCAGTACGACATTTTATCAGGCTTTGGCATTCCAGAAGTTGACAATAAAATTAATGCATTATCAAAATTATAAATAATTTTAATTCAATACAAAAAAAATCATCTTGTGGAGATAGAGAGGAAAGTAAAAATGGTAATTATCATACAATTATAATTATATATAAAAATAACACTAATTCTTTTATTTAAATAAATTTAAAATAGAAATTAATGAAATATTTGATGAAATTCTTAATTGTGTTGGAAAGATGAAAAAATAACCGAGAACAACAACAACAANATTATCAAATATCTATGATATGGGAGAGAAAAGCATTATAAAAAATATTACTTCAAGAAGAAACATCCATCAAATGTTTCAACATTTAAAACTATATTATTGACTTTCAGTGATCCATAAGTTGACAGTACATTATCAGGTGCCAATAATACAGAAAAGGAAAGCAATAATATTAATTCAACACAAAAGAATCATCTATTGAACCAGCATCAATTACCAGTACGACATTTTATCAGGCTTTGGCATTCCAGAAGTTGACAATAAAATTAATGCATTATCAAAATTATAAATAATTTTAATTCAATACAAAAAAAATCATCTTGTGGAGATAGAGAGGAAAGTAAAAATGGTAATTATCATACAATTATAATTATATATAAAAATAACACTAATTCTTTTATTTAAATAAATTTAAAATAGAAATTAATGAAATATTTGATGAAATTCTTAATTGTGTTGGAAAGATGAAAAAATAACCGAGAACAACAACAACAACAAAAACAGTATAAATGTTAATGAAAGTAATTTTTATTATAATAAAGGTTGGAATTCAGAAAAAAAGTATCGTTAATGACACACACCAATATTGATTAGAATAATAGTTATTAAATATCAATTATTAAAATTTTATTATATACTTATTTGTATCACTTGATTTTTACAATTCCTGATTCTTCAATTTCACGATTTTTGCTTTTAAAATTTTTTTGATATCAATGCTAACTTCTAAAATACTTTTCATATTTAATTTATTGCAAAGGAATATCATTATTGCAGAATGTGAATACACGGACGTACGGATCTTTATTTATCAAATAAATATTGGTGGCATATCTTAAATTCCCAACCCAATTCATTACAATTTTCGTAAATAAGATTTATAGAAAATATATTACTATTGAAACAGGTCAGGGAACTTTATTATCTTGATTTTTTCAATTAAAAATATCATGTATTTTATTTCCCATGATCTCATGAATAATTGCAACAGACTTGACAGATTTAAAGATTCAAATTCAGTAAGCTCATTTCCAGAAATCAGTTTCATTGTGTGGAATTATTTTTAATTTGTATTAGTAATTTATATTTTGAAATATAAATTATTGTTGTAATCAGAAAAGAAATAGTTTTATACGACAAGAAATTTTTTTAAAAAAAGAATTTTCATTGAAATTTGCTGTGCGATGACAGATATAAATTTTAATTATCGAAGAATTTGAAAGTGGAATAAAAAAATAGGCGTGCTAATTCAAAAATTATCACGTTGACATAAAATAAATTGAGGCGGATATAGTGCGCAATTTTT
The DNA here is from genome assembly GCA_003547095.1 of Diversispora epigaea. Classification (NCBI taxonomy): domain Eukaryota; kingdom Fungi; phylum Glomeromycota; class Glomeromycetes; order Diversisporales; family Diversisporaceae; genus Diversispora; species Diversispora epigaea. Next base: position 202,303 of record PQFF01000017.1, on the reverse strand, counting down.
TTTCATAAAACCTTATCATGATCTTTAGAAAATCTCAAGTATTTTGTAAACCATTTCCTTCTTATTTAACGATCTTTGATCATTCTATAAACTTATTCCAATTGATCAACCATTCAGAATCAGGGATGGACCCACGAGCAAAAATATGGGTTTTCGAAATATTCTCTTATAACTATAACTCGAAATAATTAAGATTCTTATTCAGATTTGAAGTACTAAAAGTGATTCATATCTACATTTAATTAGGTAACAATCGAAACAGGCAACTATTAACATTGTAATAGCCAAGATACCTAAGTATATTGATTATAAGGCCAGAAGCACGGAATTGATTTACACATGTGTATAAATCATGTTTATCTGTTTGAATGTCTAAATTGTGATCACGTATCTTCTCATGATATATATGTATATGCGTGATCCACAATTCCATAATATTTTTGGAAACGCATGACAGATAAAGATAATATAAATAGGTAAAAATAAATAAGCAGTACGCATCGTCAGAAAGTAACATGACCGGATCGGTGTACATATTTAACAAATTAATAATAGTTAATTTATATTTAATTTTTGAACGTAACATAATTAAAAAAATATAACGTAAGAATTAAATCTAATTATTAATTATTAATGAAAACCATTATATTTTAATAAATTAAGTGACATCATTGAAAAAATTACTAAATTATATAAAATATACAGTGGCGATCAAAAGTATTGCATCACCTGAACAAATTTTTTAAAATTTTAATATCTTGTGATTCCGGGAACACAGTGCTACAATACTTCATTAATAGTTTTGTCAAACCTTATATTTATCCCCTGCATCATCTTTTTTTTATTTATTTTGAAAATTTTTTCGGAAATAAAAATAATGTTCAGAACCCGCGATGCATTTTTTTTGATCGTTTTGAAAAATAAACATAAACAAGATGTACAAAATTTTTTTTCTTCTAAACACACCATGTAGTACATATAAAAAAGGTACCTTATTGTTTACTCTGTTATTAATTTTTTTTTAAACCATTCATGGTATATTTACCTGTTGAAAAAAGAGCCCGGGTTTATGCACTACTTGAAGAAGGATATCCTTCTTGTTATGTAGCAAATAAAGAAAATATTTCACAATCAACAGTTATAAGAATTAAACAACGTAAAGATAAGACTGGTACATTTAAGAATCAACCAAAATCTGGTTGCCCAAGACTCATAACTGACTGTATTGAACGAAATGTTGTACGATTAATTACAACAGGCGAGTGTACAAATGCAGTTGCAATCCAAAAAAAATTAAGAACTGACGATCAAATTGATGTTAGCGAGTGCACAATAAAGAGGACATTACACCGAAATGGTTTGGGTGCACGAGTGAAGTGCAAAAAACCATATCTTAAAAAAACACATAGAATTGCTTGTATGAGGTTCGCAAGAAAATATCAAAAATGGACTATAGAAGACTGGAGCAAAGTAATCTGGTCTGATGAATCAAAATTTATGATTTATGGATCAGATGGAAGGGAATACTGTTGGAAACGACCCAAAGAACCATTACGTGATCATCATGTTAAACCTACAGTCAAATTTGGATGGGGCAATATCATGGTATGGGGATACTTCACATCTGATAGTGTTGGTAACGTTGTCAGAATTTATGGACACATGGATGGGAGTTTATATCGACAAATTTTGGAGGAAGACCTATTAGGAACCATCTAGTGGCATGGATTGGATAAAGATAATATCACTTTTCAGCAGGATAATGACCCCAAACACACTGCTCATCTCACAAAACAGTGGTTTAAGGACAATGACATTAGGGTATTAGATTGGCCAGCACAATCTCCGGATTTAAACCCTATTGAGCATCTGTGGAACGAAATTGATTGACGATTAAGGCAACTTGAGACCCCTGTTAAAACTCAGGATCAGTTGTGGGACGCAATCCAAAAAATTTGGGTGGAATTGGGAGTAGATGTTTGTAAGAAGCTAGTAGACACCATGCCAACTCGTATAAATGATGTAATTAAAGCAAAGGGTGGTTATACCAGATGGTAAAAAATAGTTTTTAAAAATTTTAATATTATTGAATTGTTTTTTGTTATATTTTTTTACATAAATTAAAAAAAATAACTAACGATCAAAAGAAATGCATCACATAAATCATAAAAAATAAATTTTTTAAAAATTTTGGTCTTATTAATAAGCAATAAATTTTATTTTATTGAATCTAATCATTTTCGGGAGTCTAATAAAATTTTTATGTTATGTTGTACATCATGTATCACGAGATATAAAAATTTTAAAATTTTTATTCAGGCGATGCAATACTTTTGATCGCCACTGTATATATTATCTATCATAATGATTATAACGTGACGATATTCTAAATTCTATATTCTGTCACACTTTTTGAATACCAAATTTGCACTTAAAACATTTCCCTCGTGTTTTTATGTGTTTTCCCATTTATTTTTCATTAGCTTGTTGACCGTTAGCCCATAAAAATTGTTTTATTCACTAAATCACTTTTCAAAAAATATTTGAAGTTTTCTTCCTGTGTCCATACTCCTGTCGGTTCTATTATATCAATTTTTTTCTCCAAAAGTCTATCAATCTATTTGTTCGTATGAGTTTGTTATTTCTCTAATTTTCTGAATGGTGATTGTTAAAAATGTAGAATCTAATTTTATTTAAATTATTTTGATTAATTGAGTCATTCATTGATATCTTTCGAGTTTTTTTTTACATAACTATAAATTATTATTATTATTATTATTTTCATTAATTTCTTCTTTATATTTAACATGTTTCAATAAAATAATATTTATAAACATTATTTTACTTACATAAATGAATAAAATGGTTAAAGAATAAATTTATTATACTTGTGTCGACCCTTTGAATTTTTCTTGGCCGACCTCGTTTGCAAATTGGAGTTGGCAAAGTAGCATCAGTAGTAGTAGTCGATGTAGTAAGTAGGTGAAGAGGTAGACGAAGTATCTAATTTTAAAGCAATATTTCATTATTCGTGGTAATTCATATTATAGAAGAATAAATTTAGTGAAAAGATAAGGTTTTTTACTTTTTTCTTTTCTTGGTCGTCCTCTTTTGCGGGTTGGAGCAGGAGGAGGAGTAGCAGTAGCAGTAGTAGTAGTAGTAGTAGTAGTAATAGTAGTAGTAGTAGTAGTAGTAGTAGTAGTAGTAGTAGTAGTAGTAGTAGCTATACTACTACTACTACTACGAATGTAATGCCGGTCAACTAAGCATGATGCTGATTCCACTGCCGACCTATACTACTACTACTACTACTACTACTACTACTACTACAAACGTAATGCCAGCCAACAAATGCGTAATGCTACTCCTAGTGCAGATGCCACTGCTGGATCCCTACTACTAGTAGCAGATGAATTATTCATATTATTAATATTGCAGAAATTAATTTTTTAAAAAAATTTGACGTTGGTGTTAGATAAGTTTTTTTTTTCAATGTCCATTTTTATTTAGATATTATTATCTGATAGATACGATCAAATTTTTTCACTTGATGATATACGTAATGTAAAACTTTCATGTCATAAATCGATTAATAAATGGTTAAACTAAATTAAGTAATTTTTTTTATATGATAGCGTAATTGTATTAAACTAGCCAAGTTATTGGATATTTAATTACGTTAGATATGATATTTTTTTCACCTGATGAAATGCATAAAATATTTAACCGCCATTATTAGTCGGATTAATAAATAGAGGGTTAAACCAAATTAAGTAATTTTATTTTTTTATATGATAACATAAATCGAAATAATTTATTATGTATATTATGTTTCTGCTTTTAAATAAACTAATCAAGTTATTACTTATAGCTGACTGTAAAAATATATAATAATTTGTAAAATTTAATAAATTTTATTCGAAAGTATCATTAAATTTACTTATGTATATTTTTGAATGTATGCGCACGGACCAAATGGAAAAATATTAAAATTATTCCGATTATATTTTTTAGTTTATTTTTGATTACCGAATTGCATGTTAATTTACAATGATTTTTTTATTGTCAAATATTCTTCCTCAAATAATATTATTTACCACACAACTTCTTGCTGTAATTTCTCATTATGACAATTTTTTCAACAAACTCAAATTAATAATTAATTAAGTAACAAATCAATAAATCAATAATAATAATTATAATTTTTACTTATTTTATTGTACAACCTGATTTCGATACATCTCTTCATGTGATTTTCGTTAAACCGAGTTTCAATTTATTTTATCGATAAAACAAAGAATACTGATAATAAAGAAAAAATTTTTAACATGACACATTAAATAACAATAATAATTGACACTTACATCTATCGCACCAATCATTGTATTTAATTTTAAAGTCAAGAGATATTAATTACTAATTTAAGGTATTATTATAAGGATAATGATCATGAACTTTTGACTAATCATTTAACTATATCAAATTTAGTATAAAATAATCATATGCTGATGTAATAATCATAATCATAATCATAATAATAATCGTAATCATAATCGTGAACATAAATATAAAATATACTTTTGACAATTAAATATAAAATTTAGTATAAAATAATCATATGCCGTAAAAAAATGTAGGCATGGTTCCTATCATGATATGATGTAATAATAATTAATAATAATCATAAGACTATTATTTTTAACGATATGCTTTCGAAAAATGAGTATCTGTGGCTTAAGATTAAACAAAGAATTTTAATGGTTCACAATTACTCATTTAATGCGACAAAATGGAAGCATATATAATTTATCATATTATATAAGGTAAAATCTATTTTAAAATTACCAAGTTACTATTAATCTTCCACATGAAATTTTTCAAATCACCTGCCAAATTATAATTCAATCAATTTAGTGCAACGTACAAGAAAAAAAATCTACAGTTATAAAAAACCCAATTGAAAGTTTCAAATTTTTTTCAAATTAATTTTTCAGATTAATTTTTCAAATCGAATTTAAAATGGGCTTAACAAAGGAGCAATGCCAACAGTGGAGACAACAACAACGTCAGCAACGTCAGCAACGACGACAACAACATCAACAACGTCAACAACAACGACAACAACGTCAACTTCAGCAACAACAAGAGCAACAAAGACAATTAGCTATTAATCAACAGCTCCAACAACTACTACAAGAACAGGAGCAACGTCGACAACGAATCCAACAAATTCAACAACAAATATTGCAACAACAACAAATATCCGAGCAACTACGACAACAACGACTACAAATACAACAGCAGCTCGACTCTCTTGAAAATAATAATGATGAAGATAATAACACTAATACTAATAATACTAATAACAATAATAATAATACTAATACTAATAACAATAATATCAATAATAGAGGTAAATATCTTTTTATATTATATCAAAAAATTTAAAAAATTTGAAATCGATTTTAATTTTTGTTTATTTATTAGACGATAATAATAATGATAATACTAATAGCAATAATAATACTAATAACAACAATAATAATAATATCAATAATAAGAGAGTCCGAGGTAAATATCTTTTTATATTATATCAAAAAATTTAAAAAAAATTTGAAATCGATTTTAATTTTTATTTATTTATTAGAAGACGAAGACAATAATAATAATAAAGCTGCTGTTGATAACAATGATGATAATAAGAGAAATAATAAGAGATTAAAAAGTAAGTATATTTCATATTATTAAAAAGACATTTTATTAAAAAAATTTTGAGCCTAATACTAATTTTATTTATTTATTAGAAAATGATAATAATGATAATGATAATTCTAATAATGATGATAATAATGATAATGATAATTCTAATAATGATGATAATACTAATAACCAGAATGTCAATCGTAAGTATTTTTATATTATATAATATAATTTTGAAAAATTCAAGATTAGTACTAATTTATTTCATTATAAATAATTTATTTCATTATTAATTAGGTTGTCGTGTATCATAAATATTTATAATATTTCATTTTTATAATTTTTCATTTTATAATATTTCGTTTTTATAATATTTCATTTGTATTAAATTTAAATAAATAAACATATATATATATAAATATAAAATGATTATTCTTTTGTAATGTGAATTAAAAATTTTAATTTGAAAGCTTGAGTAATAAGTTTTTCATTTCTTTGTAAAGAACTTTATACATTATTACAATGATCTGATTTAAAATTTGACGATTCTGAATTAATAGAAATAAATAAAATAAATATTCTTATAATTTTTCGAATTTCCATTTTCTTTACCTCTTCTCGTTTCTCATCATAACAATCAACTTGATCATCATCATATTGCATTTTATTGTCATCCAACCATTTGATTTAATATTCAACTATTCTGAATTTAATAAATCGAAAATAAATAAATAAATAATAGAAAATTAAGTAACAAAAATATAAATTATAATTTAATTCAATTAATTTCCCAATCTATTTACTTTCTTCTCGTTTACTCTCATATTGATATTCGTCTTCATCATAACCTTTCTCTTCTTGCATCTCAATGTTTATCATATTGCATCTTGTCATCCGACTATTTAATTTAATATTCAATGATTCTGAATCAAAAAAAAAAATAGAAAGTAAGTAATAAATTAAAAAATAACAATAACAAATATAATAATCCTGTAATTTCTCGAATCTTCATAATATTTATTCACGATCCCAATGTTCACCTTGTCATTCAACCATCTGATTTAATATTCAATATTCTAAATAAAATAATAGAAAATTAAATAAACAAACATAATACTCTTTTCTCAGTATCCAAACAAATTTTATTATAAGCAGCAATAGTTTTCGAGATAAGTGAAACTATAGAAACTGATATGCGAATGAAAAATAATTGTTTCACAAATCTGATCGATCGGAGATCTCATATACTTTAAAAGCAAATAAATAAAAAATTTATTTTGAAAAATTAGGTGAGTTTATTAAATAAAGGTATTTAATGTAATACGTTATATTTTCATTTTTTATGTTTCATTTAATATTCTTGTCATGGCTTGTAATAAAGGTTTGTTTTAACAGTAATTTGTAAGATTCTGTTGAAGTTTTTCTCAAGAAAATCAAATTAATCTAAGATTGTTGAAAGATTGATTTATAGATCAGATCTCAAGTGGAATGACTTTAGCTATTTGTTTGTAATTTTTATGTTAAATATATAAATACTAATCATGAATTATTTAAAAAAATAGGAAACGGCAATATTTTAAATGGCTCAAGTAGTTAGATCATTTAGTATTGACTATGACTATAAGGCGTAATAAGAATTTTGGAATTTTAAAGAGCTTTGATGATATTTGCTTTATAAATTAATAATGCGTAATATTACGCGCCTTATTAATGGAGATGTTAGAATTAATAAGATCGTCGGAATAACAAGGTACGGATCTTGAAATTAAAATAATAAAACTATCCATTCTCTTTGGGAGTTTACTTCAACAATCAAAATAGAATTTCTTCCAATATGTGTAAATAGAATATTAAATTACTTATGCACATTGATCCAGTGGAATCAATATATACCATAATAGAAATAAACTTAAAAGCATAGTGACAATAATATGAAAAAAGTGATCGTATCAAAGTGCATCATATAACTTTAGGTTGATTTAGTAACTTGGCACTATAAAGGAACAATTTTCTTCATTATCACATAATAATGCATAAGTGGGAAATTTCTTTGATGATAGTAATAGGTTTACAAAATGGCAATATATATTTCCATTATTGAATCTAATATATCAATTAAGCTTTTACCACATTACGCCCTATATTCTTTCATTTATTTTATCAAGATGGGCATGTCTAATTCATCAGATATATTACTAGATTTTTAATAATCAAAAATGATTCATTCCTTCGCTAATATCAATAATATGAGTGAAAGTTATAATAAAGTAATAATTTAGTAATTGATCAAAAATCAATCACTACTTAAATAAATGCTTACCTCCGGAAGAATAGTTAGCATGATATCCTTTATATTGTTAATTACCTTGAAATCATATCAACAGATAATCTTACAAAATGTATCGTTTGAATATAATTTTAAAGAGTGAATGCATAATAATAATATTAAAAAAAATAATATCCATGAGCTCGAGCACGGCGGGAAAATATTATACATGATTGAGAATATCTTCATCTTACTGCAAGTTATGTCTGATGGTAGTTCCAATAATGGAAACATATCATGCCTTAAATAAGATTCTCACAAAATGCATTATAAATGTATGACGCTTTCTTGAGTACAAGTAATTGAGATGGATGATCATTCAAAGATCATAGCGAAGGTGCATCTCATAACTTCAAGACTTGATGTAGCACCTTACACTTATGTTGATGACTCCCAAAGTGTCTTTGGTTATATAATTCACTTCTTTATCCAAATTTGACATGCTCGCATGCGCACAAACCCCACGAATTACGATGCAATTATATTTTAAGTTTGTTTTTTGATTTATCCGTTGCATTATTTGTCTTGTGATGTAAATTATTTATCACAAAATAAACGTGCTAACGTAAATAAAATTAATCACCGTCACATTGATATTTCATCCCATATTATTTTAATTTTTTTTATTATTATAAAAAATTAAACTTGGAATTTTCATATCTATTTGTTGTTGTTGGATATAAGAAATTTAATCTCGTATTAGCGTCATCATCTCTTTATCCATTATTATCATCTCCATCATCACCATTTCACTCAAAAATTTTGATAGGAAGAGAAGTATTGGTATAATGATATAATAGAGTAAAAAATAAATTTCATGTGAAAGCGAGAATATAGGAAAAAAAATCAGGGTACAGTTTAAATGTAACATAAATAAAATGATTAATGTTTAAATTTTGAAAAATGGTATTTGACTTCGAAATATTACAAAAAGTAATTTTAAAATTTATATTAGTTAATACTCATAATAGAAAGTATGTAAATTATTGTATAATATATTAAATACAATTCAATTTGTTCTTTTTTAGAAATTAATTTATTACTTCATTCGTAAAAACCAAATAAAATTGATTCAAAAGATATTTCAGTTAAATTATTTTCTAAGTCCAAATGAATTGATGATCAAAGGATTGAATTGATTGGTGCATAATCGTATCTATTGTGGCGAAGTCAATTGGTAATCAGGTGAAATGTCACGGGAGATGATATTCTGTGACACTAGATGAACTTTCAGGTGATTGTCATCCTTGTACGAGGATGAAGGATGAAAAATGTTGTGCGAGGATGAAGGATATCGTACGAGGATGAAGGATATCGTGCGAGAATGAAGGATGATGCACAAAGGATGAAGTATGAGATACAAGGATGAAGTGTAAACAAAAGAGAAAGTATAAATACAACTGTTGTCACGAGAAAGTTTCAATAGTTAGATACAAGTTAGTTAGAATAATCGATCACTAATTAATAATTAAAAATAATTCAGAATAATTTGAAATACTTTAATAAATATTATATAGAAAAGTAAACTTCATTCAAGAACAGGAAAGATATGTTACGCTGTAATATTTCTGTTGTTAAATGATACTTTGCTTTTAAAACTTTATATTTTATATTTTAATAAACTTATATTTTGTGTTGTATTATTNTTTTATTATGCTGTCAATTCGTAGGTATTGTGGCGAAGTAAATTGGTAATCAGGTGAAATGTCACGGGGGATAACATTTTGTGACACTAGATGAACTTTCAGGTGATTGTCATCCTTGTACGAGGATGAAGGATGAAAAATGTTGTGCGAGGATGAAGGATATCGTACGAGGATGAAGGATATCGTGCGAGAATGAAGGATGATGCACAAAGGATGAAGTATGAGATACAAGGATGAAGTGTAAACAAAAGAGAAAGTATAAATACAACTGTTGTCACGAGAAAGTTTCAATAGTTAGATACAAGTTAGTTAGAATAATCGATCACTAATTAATAATTAAAAATAATTCAGAATAATTTGAAATACTTTAATAAATATTATATAGAAAAGTAAACTTCATTCAAGAACAGGAAAGATATGTTACGCTGTAATATTTCTGTTGTTAAATGATACTTTGCTTTTAAAACTTTATATTTTATATTTTAATAAACTTATATTTTGTGTTGTAATATTGCAAAATATTATTAAATATTGTTTGATACTGTGTTACTACTTTTACTCCACCTTACTCACTGTGCCTTCATGATTAATTTGATTATTATTTGATTATTATTATTATTTATTATATATTTATTATCTGTTTCGAGATAGACAAGTTTAGATCGACTGATTGCTTGACCTACTGGCAGATAGAGCGTATTATTATTTGTTTGTGTGATGCAAACTGAGAGACTGATTTGAGAAATTGTTCGAAATACTCTGCACTCCTGTGGCAGTACTAACTGTTGTACTAACCTATCTTTCTCAACCCTGTTTATAATATATATATTTAATTAATTCAATATAAATAATAAATTAGTTTAGAGTTTTTTTAAGGAAAATCGATCCTTTTCGGGGAAAAAGATAAATTGAATTTTTTTGATTCAAGAGGCAGTGTCAAGATGCTAAAAGTTATAAGTTTCACGATAAATTATTTTTTTGATTCGGTAATGTCAAGAAGCTAAAAGTTAGGAGTTTCACTTTGTGATACAATCAATTTGTTCATTTGACGATCACTGTTTCATTTTTGTAAGTCCTTTTAGAAACAATTATTGACGCTAATCTTTATAAAATTTCCTTTTTGTATCTGTGATTGCTATTATATAGTCTAAATACTTTTATTCGAAGAAATTGCCTTTTACATCATTTTAATCTGTATAATCTTATCCTATTTTGGTTTCAATTTTAGGATTTGCATTTTGTGTTAAATGAACTTAGTTTAGCTCAACGTTAAGCTTGCTATTTTTGTAATAATAATCTTAGGGTATATGCATTCTAATTATTTCTATGGATTTACAAAGAGAATTAATTTGGAGATCCTTTTTCTGCAGAAGAATCTTTGTCAGGAAATTTTATTATAAATACACCCCAAATATTTAAGTATTTTTGATCAAATATTAGAGAATTATTACATTTACTTCAAACTGTTTCTTGCAATTAACACAATAATTCATACCCATAAACTAAAAATAATCATTCAAATCCAAAATGCAGAAAAATCTAATGTTAATACTTATTCTCATTATTGCAATCTTCGGCAATTTAGCTTTTGCTCAAACAAATTTCAGTTCCATAATAATAAATACATCTACAAATTTCATTTCCGTAACAACAATGACATCGATATTCATAATCGATGAATATTGAAAAAACACACACACAATACGTCATCAGTAGTCATCTTAGAGCATGTTATTAACTTTAATATGATTCACGTTTCTTTGTTTCAAAATATGAAAAATATTACTAAATTTGGTATAGACAAATAAAATATATAAATCTCCTTCACAGAAAAATGTAAAAAATGTATAAATGGATATTTGATTATGTTTTTTTTAAATCCATTTTTTGTGTTGCATAAACTAAATTTTCAAGCTAATAAATTACATTAATAATAATTGATATAGTTAAAAAAAAATAAATATCAAATAAAAAATTAATTATAAATATTGGAACTAATGATTCGAATGTTGAAAAAATTTATTACATTAGCATTATGAAGAAATTAATAGTTATAATCGAAGGCTAATTAATCATGAATTATCTTCCAGATTCTTACGATTTTTGAAAGTTTGATGTTAGATTCAAAAAAAACTGCCCAAATGATTTTTTTAATTTAAAAATAAATATATTTACAAAGAATTAGAATATTTATAAATTTGATCACTAGCAATTTTCAATACATTTTTTTTAAATATTAATTTGTATTAAATTGGTTTATAATAAATAATAATAATAAATAATAATAAAAATAAATAAAAATAGAAATAAATAAATAAAAATAATAATAAATAAAAATCAAAATAAATAATAATAAATAATAATAAAAATAAATAATAATAATAATAATAATAATAAATAAAATGATTTATTCGAAAAAACAAAAACAGATAATTGTAGCAGTGATATACATACTAAATACTTTTATCTGAAGAAATTGCCTTTTACATTACTTTAATCTGTATAATCCTGGTTTCAATTCTAGTGTCGTGGTCTGCACAGAACAAGATGAAAGTTACGTCAATCAGTCTCACCAAATTTAGGTGACTCACACGATAATTCAGTATACTACTAACACACTTTTCTTATGTGCAAAATCAAGAAACACAGTAAGATCAGGCTATCAATCGACTTATTAACAATTAATAACAATACAATTACGTGTGATATCTGAAGGTACGATGAGTAAGTGGAGTAAAAGTGTCCTTTACTAAACTACTACGTACACTGCCGAAATTTAATAGACTTTTTGAAGTAACTCACAAAGAAACAAAAGTAGTTTATTAAAAGTATTATAAAGGTTTATTACAAAAGTATAACAATAGAGATATATTATTGCTTTGACGTATCTTATCTCTATTACTATATGAAATCATTTATTATTTGAATTAATTATTACAAAATTATTTACTATAAAGAAAAGTATTTTAGAACTATTAGATTACTATAAAATTATTTATTGTAAAATTAATTATTATGAATTATTTCGAAACTATTTATTATTATTATTGGAATTATTAAGAAATTTAAGTTTTAAGTATAATAAAAGAAAATGGTTTCGCGAGAAGGGAATCTCTTGTTCTTCTTCCTAACCACAGTTATTTTTATAATTTTTCTTCTTGTTTACCTTCATCCTTCGTTATCCCTAAACACGTTCTTGTACCAGTATAGTCATACAAGAATATTTTATCCCTGTGACTAAAGCTCCTAACCATTTGGTTTGAACCGAATCTGAACGGCTGGTTCCGGTTCCAGTTCAGTTTAGGTTCATTAAAATCCAAACCGAAAGATTTCTGTTCGGTTCAGTTCAGTTTCGGATTCTTAAGCCAAACCGAATGGAAAATCCGAAACCAAACCGAAATATTTTCGGTTTGTAGTTTTTTTTTTGTTACACTATTTTTTATTTTTGTTGCACCATTTTTAGAAAAAAATAAAAATTAATTAGTATAATACAAAGAAAAAGATAATCAGATTTTAATCTATTTATCTTTTCATGCCATTTCTATTTCCGTTGTTATTGCCGTTTCTGTTGCCATTTTATCGTTGTTTTTTCACTGCGCTGTTTCTATCCTGAACATTAATAAGTAAATATATTTTTAATTAGATTTGATTTGATTTAATTTGATTTAATTTAATTTGATTTAATTTGATTTAATTTAATTTATTTAATTTAATTAATTTGATTAACAAATTTTGATTTATATACTGTATTTTATATGTAAATTTTTTATATAATATTTTGAAACAAAAATAAAAATTATTAAATAAAATTAAATTGAAATTTTACAATTTCTATGTATTATTATTTTTTTTAAACTTACAAGAATTGTTCTTGTAACAGTGGTGTATTGCATTTTATAATTAATTAATTATGCATTTTTATTACAAATTTATTATAATAATTAAGCAAAAACTTTGACAAAAAAAAAACCTTTTGAACCATTTTGAACCGGTTCAAACTGGTTCAGTTCAGTTCAGTTTCGGTTCAGTTTCGGATTGATATTTTTAATTTCGGTTCCAAACCAAACCAGTTCTTAAATTTTTGTTCAGTTTCAGTTCAAGGTTAGAACCGAACTGAACGGTTACATTAGGAGCTTTACCTGTGACTCTTGTCATCTTCGTGCCACCTCACTAGGATTAGCATTTTGTGTAATGAAATATTATCCCTTAAACAGCAATGCGCGTAAATTTTGCCCGGAATTTAATGAAATATTGATATTACTTTTATTATATTATCACAGCCAGTTAAATCATACTCATACTATTTAAATTTCTTTAATAATTTAGTCGCCTGGATAGTATAACGGAAAGACAAATATATATGGAAGCTGTTAACACGGAAATTGGATTCTTTCCAATTATTATATCCACTTTTGATAAAATTTACAATTAGGTCTTTTTTTTATGTAATTTATCATATGAAATTATTTTTTAGTTAGTAATAATTTAAAGTCCTTATTATTTATTATAATAAGTAAAAGTATATCCAAAGGTATGGATTTACAAAGAGATACTTTATATATGAAAATATTTAGAAGTTAATTGACACTTTTAAACGAAGATAAAAAAAATCATCAAAAATAAAATGATAATTTATTGGCAAAGTCATTCATTATAGAAGATTGTTCTCCTGTGGTCTAAGATCTGACAATTATGCCATTCGATAAAAAAAATTGTATCTAATTAAATAATCTAAATGAATCAATTATGAAATAAATTATTAAATATATTAAAATAAATTATTAAATATATTAAAATCATCATAGAAATTGAAAATATATATTTAAATTATAAATCAAAGAAAAGCAATGATAATTTATTAGTATATAATTTTATAATAAAATTTATTGAATTTTAAAGTTATATTTTTATTAAAAATTTTCTATTGTTCGATTGGTGCAAAGGATTTTTATTTTTAAAATAGTATAATCAGCTGATCTTATACAAATAAGATCTACATTATTTGATTACATAAATGATTATTTTCGAATTTAATTAAAATAATTAAATTATTTTTTCTAAACCATTATATATATATTTTCAATCATTATTTTATAACATGAGTATGTCTAGACTTGTAAAATCAAGTATCAATTTTAAATTAAATATTGTTGCTATTTTTATATATTTATACTCTCGAGTTTTTTTTTATGAAAAAAATTAAACAAGTTAATTACCATTAAAATACATTTTAAATAATAATAAGAATATACTATATTCTAGAATAAATTAAATTATTAATTAAATCATTTCATGAGTTTAAATGACATGACTGAAAATTAAATTAAAATCATTAAATTATTTATTATTTATACTGATTATAACACAACAATATTCTAAATTTTATATTCTGTTACATTTTTCATTGGTTTGTAGACTGTTCACATTGTTCACTAAATCACGTTTCAAAATAAATTTGAAGTTTTCTTGCTTTGTCCATGCTTCTTTCAAGACTATAATATCAATTTTTTTTCATCACAAAAGTTTGTCTAATATATTTGTTGTATGGATTTGTTATTCCTCAAATATTCTGAGTGGTAATTATTAAAAACTTAGAATATACAATGATTAAATCCATTATTTATATTATTTTTAAAATTTTTTTGTTTTTTTTTTTTGTAATTTTTGAATTGTTATTTGATATGTTGTTATTATATAAATTTCTATTATTTATGTTTTTAACAACTCTATCACATCTATTATGATTGTCCACCATCATAATAATATTTGAAGAAAATTATTCTTTATATAAATCCACATCCCATTATCCTGTNATGTTCCTTTACTAAACCTAATTTTTGTTTATATCTTAAGTTTCTTTTTAATCTTCAAAAGATCTTATTCCATCGTATTCATCATCATCGTTTCCATCATAAATTACCATTATCTGTTGGTTTATTGTTTCTTCCTTTTCTATTAACATTCTTTTTAAGGGCTCTGAATAGCTTGTCCCCAATTCTACCTGATTACCAAAGTTTAGTCGTTGGTTTTGTATAAATGACCATACTTTTTGTGATCTTTTTTCTTCTATTAATTTCCTTATAAAATTGGACACTCAACTACTAAATGATATTAGAAGGCATTATAGTTTTGAATGTCAGTTCATCTCCACTCTTCATGTTCACTTCTAAAACTGTCGCTGAAATAACTGTTTTTGTCACTAACAGCTTCTATTTTCTTTACCTTTGCCTTTATTGTTGCTATTGTTTATAATTGATCTTTTGTTCCATTATTTACTTCCTTTAATAGAACCTCATTTTTTCCTACATTATTTGATTACTTATACGTAAATGATTATTTTCAAATTTTAATTAAATTAATTAAATTATTTTTTATAATTTTTTTTGAACATTTGGTATTTCTGAACCATTATACAAAATTATATTTTCAATCATTATAGTTATTTATTCTTTTTTCTTAATAGTAAAAATAAATTTTCTGTATTTATAGTTGACCATCATGATTTGCAAGGACTAGGTAATTGCTTATATGTTAGTAATATAATTGGAAACATGTTTTTATTATTTAATAATGTTTGAATTTTTGAAAAAAAAATAAAAAATAGAACACTGCTGGAATCTTTGTTGGTCAGGTGGAATAGCATCATGTTTCCGGGGTCAATTTTTTGCATGATTTGTCACTCAACATCCCATATTTATAACATGCCCATTATGGAACAAATTAAATTCAGAAAAATCATATCCACGTGAAATTCATGTGAGTTGAAAATTTCTGGTAAATGACGGACAACATTCTTCAAAAGGACTCTAGTTTGCCTGGAAACGTAAGTCCTCCATTATGCTTCAGACAATAAATTACTGAAAAAAATCTATAATTATATATTCTATTCCAATGTATTTGTTGCTTATTGTGCATACTTACCTTTCTATGTTTCATTATAAGTTACAATATTTTTAAGATTAGAATCAATTAATTCAGATTAGTTCAGAGTCCGCGAAGCTTAAATGAGCTCTATTATTAGTTCTATAACCAACTGAGCAAATAATTTTTGTCTTTGCTCCTCAACTAGATTATTGGCATTACTTAAAATAGGTTCCGGTGACCTGCTGGATTTTAACATAGCTCATTAACAAAATTATATTTAAAATATTGGTATTATTATAGAATTGGATAGTATAACAACTAAAGTACATATAATATATTAACTAGTTTAAAAAGATGCAACATGTGAAGGTTCAAATAAGTATAAGATTTGCATTAGAGATATTGTTTTTTAAAGATTCTATTTGTATTTGATTATTACCACGAATGTATTAAAGATGAGATGACCAATCTTAGCATGAATATCATAATTTTACATATTTGATAATTTTTTTCAGATGTATTTATGAATTTTTTTTTCATTTTGGAAAATTTATTTGGTTCTGATGAGCTATTTCTTATTTATAGCTAATGTAAAATCAGATTATTAAAAAAAATGTTAATGTTAAATGTGAATTTTTTATTAATGAAAAATATTATACTTGAAAAGATGAAAAAATTTTGTGAAACGTGAGATATTTTTTATAATATCGCAAGTTTAATATCTCTATAAAATAATTATAAATAAATTTTAATTATATAATATGTTATATTTATAATTTAATGATTTTCAATGATGTTAAACTCATAAAATTATATTGATAATTTAGTTTATTCTAGAATATTAAAATTTAAAATTATCGATATTATCAACAATAGCTTGCATTAGAAAATTTCATTGATTTCTCACTATAAAAATTATATATTTAATTCTAACATTATATTCATTATATTTTAGTTTAATTACGTTATATTCTAAAATTAAATAATTAATTAACATAAATTATATGGAATCAATTTTAGCATTGTTACGCATATTATTTTTCGTATACTATAACTTTAAATTTTTAACAAATTATGATTCATTAAATTAACAATTAAGAATTTTTTTATTTTTTTATTTACGACTTCAGATATATTATTTTTTTAAATTACTAATCGTATATACTGAAAAATTTTTTTGGAATTCTCGAATTATTAATTTTTTTTAATACTTTATTTAAACACAAATTATTTAATTAAATAAAAATTTCTTAACACATTCAATAACATAAGATTTCCAATTGATTAATATTAATAAAATCGGTAAAAAAAGTTTCAACGGTAATATATTTAGCATAAAAATGAATCCTTTGATTTTTATATTGGTATTATTGTTTTGTTGATACATTTTCGAGTGTCACTAAACTAATTAAATCGTTCTTTATATATTTCAAAATCTTTGTTTCACATTACAAAAAGAATAATACTTTATATTTATTTTTAAACGTTTATTTATTTATTTATTCAAGTTTATACAATTAAAAATAATAAAATTTAAATTTAAAAAATAAATTTTAGCCATTTTGTATTGAAGTTTAAACCTCTTTTCGTCATCAACCACAACAACATCTTCATAATCATTTTCTAATTAATAAAATAAATTAGTATCAATCTCAATTTTTTTAAAAAATATATAAAAGAAAAACTGATTACCTCTATTGCTCTTCTTTTCGATATTACAATAATTAGTATTATTATCATCTTCATTATTGTTTTTATTTTTATCTTCATTGTTATTTTCGCGATTATTTTCTAATAAATAAAATAAAATTAGATACAATTTTAAATCTTTCTATCTGATATAATATTCAAGATACTTACTTCAAACTCACTTATTATTGTTAGTATTATTAATATCAATTGCAACTTCATTTCATCGTCTTCTAATAAATATAAATAAAATAAAATTAGTACTGATCCCACGATTTTTGATATAATTAAAAATGCTTACCTCTAGTCTTTTCATTATTTTTATTGTTTTTATCAATAGTTTGTTTCAAGGGTCGAGAAATATTTAATTTCACTTCACAAATTCTTCTAATCCCTTGTTGATATTTTGTTAATTCGGCAGAACATCTTTGTTTTTGTTGCTGTTGTTGTTGCAACTATAAAAGAATTGAAATAAGTGAGGAATGAAAGAAGTCAGATATTCGAGTTCTAAAAATGATGTTTTAATACCTTCTGTTGCCTATTTTGAAGTTTATATTGATGATAATTTTGTGGCAACTTAAGTTTCTCCCTTAATAAATAAGGTTGATAGTACTCTTCAATATGGGATCTAGCAAATTTTTGCAAATAGTATTGGAGTTTTTGCTGTTGTTGTTGTGGTTGTTGTGATGGTAGATGTCGTTTCTGTTGCTGTTGCTGTGATTTTGATTGTAATTGTTGTAGATGTTGTTGTTGTGTATGTTGTTGCTGTGGTTGCTGATTAGGTTGCTGATTAGGTTTCAACCTCGCTTCACATATTCTTCCAATTGCTTGGTGGTATTTTAACATCCCAATAGGATTTCTTTGTTGTTGTTCTTTTTGTTGTTGAAGCTATAAAAAAATTGAAATGAGTGAAAGGAATGAAAGAAGTCAAATATTTAGGTTCCAAAAATAATTTTTTCAATACCTTCTGTCTTCTATTTTGAATTTTAAATTCATGATAGTTTTTTGGAAACTTAAGTTGCTCCTTCACTAATGAAGGCTGGTAAAGATAATATTGTGCTTTTGGTTGTTGTTGTTGTTGTTTGCTTAAAAAAGCCATTGTTCAATTTGTTTTACGAAAAAAAATATGTTTTAAGATGAGAAAAGTTTGAAGAGATTTAGAATTTTGGAATTTT
>PQFF01000017.1:144815-165450 GCA_003547095.1 Diversispora epigaea | reverse complement strand
TTTTTTTTTTTAAAAATTTAATTTCTTTAATTTTTTAATATATAATCAATAGATATTATCTTGATTTTCTAGAAAATATCCATAACTATTTGTTAAATGCAATCTTTCTTAATACAAAGTTCATTTGACTTTACGTGCATTCGAAACACTTCACACGAGAGATAGTTCAATGAATGGAGTGGAGACTTATTATTATCGAGAGTCAAAATAACCAATAGAAAGAAAGCTCTCCTCATATAAATTATTTGCAGATATGTATGTAATTCTTTTATTGCAAACCATCAACAATTAACAATGCAGTTCAAATTGAATTAAGATTATAGCGCATTGTCAATGATAAGAAAATTAATGTTTATAAGTTATTTCAATTGAATTTTTCGTTGTTAAAAATTGATGCCATTGGAGCAAATATTGTTTGTGAGAATGAAATCTTCCCTTTTAATGTTAATTGGACTGTTATTTGATTGTTTTTTCAATATTTTTATGAAGTGATTCTTTAATTTTTAATTTTATTTATAGGACTTCTTCTCAGGATATGTATATTATATAGTTTTCTTAATAGTTTGGAATTTCTTGAAGTATGTTTAACAATTATTTACCTATTTATTAATAGTATTCTAAATTAGAATTTATAATTTATCTTAGTTTTCAAAATACTCCTTAGTGGTTCTCTTAGTCCTTGTGATTTTCTAGTATATTTTTAACATGGTTATCATGAGTATTAATTGTTTACCGATAAAGGAACATACCGCTTTAATAATTTCAAAATATCATATATATAATCTTTTAATTTCTTTAAAGAAACAACACCAGGTTTAATATTCACTATCTATGTGTTCGAATGTAGACTAAGTGCAAGATTAATTATTTGGGATTCTTATCAATGTTAGCCTTCCCACTGGATTACAATTATTATTAACAAGATCTTTGATAAAATATATATAAGATCGCTTGTTTAACAGAAATATGATCAAAATTATAAAAGACTGTGAACAGGGCTCTCCATTTTTTACAGAGAACTCTACCTCTAACTCTATTATTTGGAACGGAGTGAGATAATTCTGATTCACGCTTAAGGGATATTCCCCAACAGTATATGGTGCACTGATCCTTAAATATGATTGGAAATTGAAGATTTAAGAATATTATGGGATTTCAGATCTAAACTATACATCCGTCATGTGCCACAAATATGATTTACATATTTCTCTCCTCATTGATAGGCATCTGGTGCTTCTTTGCCAGAGGATTCATAGACAAATTAAAGTGTTTGAATCAATAAATATGAAACAAATAAAGATAATAACAAAAATTATCAATATACTAGATAATTTAATAGTTAATATATCTAGTAAAATAAACCAACAGATGCCTATCTCTATCGAAGTAGGATGAATGATAATGTGAGCCAACTGAATGTGCAGTGTCGAAACTCCACCAATGAAATTTTATTAAAATACTTGAAAACATCAAACAATTGATCTTTACAAATTTTATTCGTTGAATTAAATTGCATGCATTGAATGGTGTCGTGCCGTATTCGTTTTGTTATAATAATATCTTTTAATAAAAATTTCAATCTTAATTAAATAATTATTATAAAAAAAATAATAATGTTATTATTATTGGAACCATCCATTATTAATATGCGAGCAAAATAATTTATGAAATATTAAAAGATGATATCAGAGATAATATCCCAAGAAAATGAATATGGAAGTTAAAGAAAATAATGTCGAATGTAGCAGTAAAGAAAGAATTAAAAGATATTAATAGGAAAAGAAATGGAAAAAGAAATTCTACGAATGTAAAAATAGGAATGAAAAAGGAAGAAGTATTTGCATATGGATTTGAAGGAAATAGTAATCAATATAATGAGGAATATAGTAAAGAATGTCGTGGAGATGTATTGAAAAGTATGCATTGAAGGAGAAGAAAGTGAAGAACAAGAAAAAAAGTCTATAGTTTATTTTGTTAATAAATTAACGAAGCAAAGGTATTATTTTTGTTAATATTAAATTTTATTTTGTATACAATATATGGTTTATTATATTATATTTATTGTCCGGAGGACTTAAAACTATTAAATACCACGTGATGTCTGTCTATTCACTTTCGAGGATCTAATTGGGTGTCCATGTCACGAGATACTTATTATCGATCGATAAAAAATAATATTATCCAGTAATGTGATCAGACTGAATGTTAATCCTGATCAGCAAATTATAAATAAATATTGTTTATTGATTTTTAAATCTCATCTATTTTGCTTTCTCCCCACTTCATTTTTCTGTCCTAACTTTTCCTTTTCTTTTTCTCCGCTTTTCTAATTTTAATTTTATTATTATTATTAAAGAATATCGAAGAATAAAAAATATTAACCTTTATTTTTTTATTCTCCATATCAATTAGGACAACAATATACTTGGATTTGAGGTGCGCGTTTTCTATTTTATTATGCTGTCAATTCGTAGGTATAGAAGAAAGAAAAAAGAAGATTTAGAAGGCTACTGGGATTTTGAGGTACGCGTTTTCTATTTTATATGCTGTCAATTCGTAGGTATAGAAGAAAGAAGAAAGAAGATTTAGAAGGCTACTGGGATTTTGAGGTACGCATTTTCTATTTTATTATGCTGTCAATTCGTAGGTATAGAAGAAAGAAGATTCGGAAGGCTACTGGGATTTGAGGTACGCGTTTTCTATTTTATTATGCTGTCAATTCGTAGGTATTGTGGCGAAGTAAATTGGTAATCAGGTGAAATGTCACGGGGGATAACATTTTGTGACACTAGATGAACTTTCAGGTGATTGTCATCCTTGTACGAGGATGAAGGATGAGAAATGCTGTACAAGGATGAAGGATATCGTACGAGAATGAAGGATATCGTGCAAGGATAAAGGATGACGCACAAAGGATGAAGTATGAAGTACAAAGATGAAGTGTAAACAAAAGAGAAAGTATAAATATGACTGTTGTCAGAAGTAAGTTTCAGTAGTTAGTGAGAAATTAGTTAGTAAATAAATAAACAATTAATTATTAATTAGAAATAATTCAGAATAATTCGAAATACTTTAAATATTATATAGAAAAGTAAACTTCATTCAGGAACAGGAAAGATACGTCACACTGTAATATTTCTGTTGTTAAATGATACTTTGCTTTTAAAACTTTATATTTTATATTTTAATAAACTTATATTTTGTGTCGTAATATTGCGAAATATTATTAAATATTGTTTAATACTGCGTTACTACTTTTACTCCACCTTACTCACTGTGCCTTCATGATTAATTTGATTATTATTTGATTATTATTATTATTTATTATATATTTATTATCTGTTTCGAGATAGGCAAGTTTAGATCGATTGATTGCTTGACCTACTGGCAGATAGAGCGTATTATTATTTGTTTGTGTGATGCAAACTGTGAGACTGATTTGAGAAATTGTTCGAAATACTCTGCACTCCTGTGACAGTATAGAAGAAAGAAGATTCGGAAGGCTACTGGGATTTGAGGTACGCGTTTTCTATTTTATTATGCTGTCAATTCGTAGGTATTGTGGCGAAGTAAATTGGTAATCAGGTGAAATGTCACGGGGGATAACATTTTGTGACACTAGATGAACTTTCAGGTGATTGTCATCCTTGTACGAGGATGAAGGATGAGAAATGCTGTACAAGGATGAAGGATATCGTACGAGAATGAAGGATATCGTGCAAGGATAAAGGATGACGCACAAAGGATGAAGTATGAAGTACAAAGATGAAGTGTAAACAAAAGAGAAAGTATAAATATGACTGTTGTCAGAAGTAAGTTTCAGTAGTTAGTGAGAAATTAGTTAGTAAATAAATAAACAATTAATTATTAATTAGAAATAATTCAGAATAATTCGAAATACTTTAAATATTATATAGAAAAGTAAACTTCATTCAGGAACAGGAAAGATACGTCACACTGTAATATTTCTGTTGTTAAATGATACTTTGCTTTTAAAACTTTATATTTTATATTTTAATAAACTTATATTTTGTGTCGTAATATTGCGAAATATTATTAAATATTGTTTAATACTGCGTTACTACTTTTACTCCACCTTACTCACTGTGCCTTCATGATTAATTTGATTATTATTTGATTATTATTATTATTTATTATATATTTATTATCTGTTTCGAGATAGGCAAGTTTAGATCGATTGATTGCTTGACCTACTGGCAGATAGAGCGTATTATTATTTGTTTGTGTGATGCAAACTGTGAGACTGATTTGAGAAATTGTTCGAAATACTCTGCACTCCTGTGACAGTATAGAAGAAAGAAGATTCGGAAGGCTACTGGGATTTGAGGTATGCATTTTCTATTTTATTATGCTGTCAATTCGTAGGTATAGAAGAAAGAAGATTCGGAAGGCTACTGGGATTTGAGGTACGCGTTTTCTATTTTATTATGCTGTCAATTCGTAGGTATAGAAGAAAGAAGATTCGGAAGGCTACTGGGATTTGAGGTACGCGTTTTCTATTTTATTATGCTGTCAATTCGTAGGTATAGAAGAAAGAAGATTCGGAAGGCTACTGGGATTTGAGGTACGCGTTTTCTATTTTATTATGCTGTCAATTCGTAGGTATAGAAGAAAGAAGATTCGGAAGGCTACCAAGATTTTGAGGTACACGTTTTCTATTTTATTCAATACTCAATTTTGTAGATTATTAACGCAAACCGGAGACCAGGAAGTGATGATAATGTAAGCATTTTAAATTTTTAATTAATAGAAAAGCGGAAAATAGGAAAAAGAAAATTTTATGTATATTTTTATATATTTTATATATTTTTATATATTTTTATCTATTTTATATATTTTTATATATTTTTATATTTTGTAATATTTCCTTAATGAATAAAATAATAAGCTTTGAAAGAATTATTGAAATTACCTTTATTTTAAATTATTTTTATTTAAAAGTGTTCATTACAATATTACTGAGAAAAAGAAATATGATTTTTACTTCGTATAAGTGAACAATATCTTCGTATTAAATTATTTAGTTAAAATTTATTTTCAATAATAATTTTCTTCATTTAACAACTGTTCAAAGAATTCATCACGTTCATGTTGGGGAATCAAACATTTATCACAAAGATTAACCAATTGTGCAGTAAACTATAAAAAATGCAATAAATAGTGATAAATATTAATAATACCTCTTCAACAGCCTTTTGAATAATAGCTCATATAATTTCTTTTAAACGTTCAAACTCGAGATTTAACTAAAATCTTATAAATTAATCTATTAAATAATAAATTAAATAAATAGAACATACTTTCTCCAAATAATCATCATCCAAGTTATCATCACAAAGTTAAATTTTTTCTTCGAGAATTTTCAATTCAACATATAAATGTTTTACATCTCAAGTTCCCTTTCAAACTTTCTCAAAATCCAGTTGATCAGAACTTAATCGTAATCCCGTGGATAGATCCATTGAGTTTGCAGTTAGTTTTGGATCAACTAAATCATCTGATCAATCATCATCATCCCCTCATTTCACTACTCTTGATATTATTCAAGTTATTCTCCCAATTTTCTATGGTCTCTTATAATGCTTCAAAAAGCTCTTTGGAATCACTTGTATTAGCAAATAAACAAATCATTCATTTATCCATCTTATCTTATGGAGCGTATGTAACATATTCCGATAATAATGAAGTTGAATTGCAATAATTAAATGTATCTTCGTATCAGAAAACTTCTTTAAGGTTGCAATATTATTTATTACAAGATGTTAACTCAATTTGACATCAAAAAAAATAAAAATATATCTGAATAGTGATATAAACTTACAGATCTCTTATAAAACAGTGAAAGGATGTTCGATCTTAATTTTCACAAAAAAATTAAAGCAAATCTCTCCATTTCAAAATGTGAAAGGTATAAAATTTTGCAATTTGAATCTAAAAGATATGAAAATTCATAATATAAGTTTAATACATTAAATTTCTTTTATTTTAAATGTTAAAATCAAATGAAATATCATGTATGAGTCAATAAAAAATATATATTTCAAGAGAAAGAAAGAGAAGATCTCACATTTCCATGACAACTAAATGAACAAGTAATCAACAGAACACTCAGCAGTAACAAAACATTCACCAAAAGGAATACAAATAACAAAAACCAAAATCTCTCAAAATTAAATAAGGACACCTGAGGAAAATATAAGACACAATGACTTCACCTTTCTTACGTCCCCACTCCTTTTTTTGCTATCATCATTTCAACCCTGCTCTCACTTTCCAGCTCCCTATTATTTTTAAAATAGATAAGAAATAAAAACATAAACAAGAATAAAGAGAATAATATTTACTTCATTACATGTCTAATCTTTCAAATCATTATCTGCTGCTTTCTTTCTCTCCTCCTCTTCTTTTTTTGCCAACCTCTTCAACTTAAATTTTGCATCAACATCCTTTAAATATTAAAAAAATACTTCGTGGCAAAGAAGTAANTATCTTCGTATCAGAAAACTTCTTTAAGGTTGCAATATTATTTATTACAAGATGTTAACTCAATTTGACATCAAAAAAAATAAAAATATATCTGAATAGTGATATAAACTTACAGATCTCTTATAAAACAGTGAAAGGATGTTCGATCTTAATTTTCACAAAAAAATTAAAGCAAATCTCTCCATTTCAAAATGTGAAAGGTATAAAATTTTGCAATTTGAATCTAAAAGATATGAAAATTCATAATATAAGTTTAATACATTAAATTTCTTTTATTTTAAATGTTAAAATCAAATGAAATATCATGTATGAGTCAATAAAAAATATATATTTCAAGAGAAAGAAAGAGAAGATCTCACATTTCCATGACAACTAAATGAACAAGTAATCAACAGAACACTCAGCAGTAACAAAACATTCACCAAAAGGAATACAAATAACAAAAACCAAAATCTCTCAAAATTAAATAAGGACACCTGAGGAAAATATAAGACACAATGACTTCACCTTTCTTACGTCCCCACTCCTTTTTTTGCTATCATCATTTCAACCCTGCTCTCACTTTCCAGCTCCCTATTATTTTTAAAATAGATAAGAAATAAAAACATAAACAAGAATAAAGAGAATAATATTTACTTCATTACATGTCTAATCTTTCAAATCATTATCTGCTGCTTTCTTTCTCTCCTCCTCTTCTTTTTTTGCCAACCTCTTCAACTTAAATTTTGCATCAACATCCTTTAAATATTAAAAAAATACTTCGTGGCAAAGAAGTAATATCTTTTTAAAAAAATATATATATTAATCTTATCCTTTTCACTAGTTTCTCTCCCACCCCTAAAAAAATTGAATTTTAATTAAAAAATAAACTTTTATAAAAAAATAAAGAAAGAAAGAAAGAAAGCAACATGTGAATACACTTACCTTCAACACGTTATTCTTTTCTCGTAGGCTCATATATTGAATTGAATCTAACTTAATGTATATGACCGGGCACAATTACAATCCAAAAAATAATAGACTTTAGATCTGGTTGCCATTTTTGATTTTGCAAAATTGATATTTGGTTATTTTTAGTTGAGTTGAAAAATCCGTTTCAAATGAAAAAATTTAATAACAATTCATTTAAACATTTTTCACACCAGCCAATTAAATTACAAAAAAATTTATATGCGAAGTCGTGTGTTAATATATTTTTTATAAGTATCCTTATCCTGTGCACTGGGTCTATAGTCTTGAGTTAACCCAGTATCACCAGAACCATTTTCACTCCCACGTGATATTTTACATAAGGGCAAATTTTGATTGGACCATAGTTTGGATGGTGACCAGAAATATTTCACGTGTTATTTTTCACAGGTGACAAATGTGGGGTGACGAATATGATTTCCACAAGTAAAAAAATTCTAAGTCCCCAGAATGTTTAATAAAAATCGATATTCGAAGGGTGTGATACACGGTGATAAATACACTACCCCTGATAAACCCTAACCCTAACCCCTGAAGCACATCATGTGGGGNTTGATTTTGCAAAATTGATATTTGGTTATTTTTAGTTGAGTTGAAAAATCCGTTTCAAATGAAAAAATTTAATAACAATTCATTTAAACATTTTTCACACCAGCCAATTAAATTACAAAAAAATTTATATGCGAAGTCGTGT
This sequence comes from Diversispora epigaea, assembly GCA_003547095.1. Lineage (NCBI taxonomy): Eukaryota > Fungi > Glomeromycota > Glomeromycetes > Diversisporales > Diversisporaceae > Diversispora > Diversispora epigaea. The sequence goes on along the minus strand of PQFF01000017.1, from coordinate 157,280 downwards.
GTTAATATATTTTTTATAAGTATCCTTATCCTGTGCACTGGGTCTATAGTCTTGAGTTAACCCAGTATCACCAGAACCATTTTCACTCCCACGTGATATTTTACATAAGGGCAAATTTTGATTGGACCATAGTTTGGATGGTGACCAGAAATATTTCACGTGTTATTTTTCACAGGTGACAAATGTGGGGTGACGAATATGATTTCCACAAGTAAAAAAATTCTAAGTCCCCAGAATGTTTAATAAAAATCGATATTCGAAGGGTGTGATACACGGTGATAAATACACTACCCCTGATAAACCCTAACCCTAACCCCTGAAGCACATCATGTGGGGTGAAAATGGTTCTGGTGATACTGGGGAAGCTATAGTCTTGCAGATAATCAGAATGATTTCATGTGCAAGTTTCATGTGATAATGGTAGGTGACAAGTGTTAGGCGACAAATATAGTTTCCACATGTAAAAAAACTATAAATCGATATTAAAAAGGTGTGATAAACACAATACCCTGAAAAAACCCAAACCCCCGTGGTAACAGGATCCCTATTCATTCTCCATTTTTTATGGATTTGTTTTAAATATTTTATTATATGATTATCTTGGAATATTTTAATAAAGATTTCTTTATTATTTTCAAAAAATTGTCAGAATGTAAAATTAAATCTCGGAAATAAATTACAAATGTTTCAATGTTTTCACGTTCTAATGATATCATTATTCTTATTTAATGTAATTAAATTGATTATTATTAAATGCTTCTGACCCTGAATTCTTGTTAATTCTAACAAATTATGTTGAATCAAAATTAACAACAAATTATTATCAACAAATCTTCACAGTATAGCTATCCTTTAAATTACTTAACTAATATGTTGATATCTGCAAATACTCCATAATTATTAAAATAATTATAGTAAAATGAAATCTATTACTTTTTAATTAACTATTTTAATTAAATTTAGAAATTTAAGCTATAAAACAATAAAATCGGATTTAACTATATCAAACAATATTTTATGTACTCAAATTTATGAAATTTAGAAAATAATTTGTTATTAAATAAAAAATTTATTAATTCTTACATTCAACATGAAATAATAAAAATATACATATTTTCTGATTTGATATCATATTTTAAAATATTATTTTTCCTTCTCTTTTACAGCATTACCTTTTAAAAAATTTTCTTAAGCAACTGGCCATTGGTTAATGCAATCCATTTTAATTTTAATAGTTTCAAATAATTCTGATACATTCTTGGCAATTGACACGAGAATTTATTATATTCAAATCTTTTTCCTACATAATCAAATGAAAATTTTCTTAATTCATTAAAATAATTAATAAATATTTCTGGGAGAATTTCTATAATATCAACTACAAATTTCAAATAAAAACTTAATTGAGTAAATGATGAAGAAATCTAATTTATGTTGATGATTTTGCCTCGAATTGATATATAATTATGATTTTTATTAATTTTAGCGGTTATGATCAAGATTAATTGTTAAATTAAATTAAATAATGATTATAAAGTAGATTGTTGGTAAATTTGTAAATATTTTGATTTACGGATCTCAAAATATGTTATCAGATCGAGGGAAGTTTCTTATATTAAATCAATTAAATATAAAAAAAAAAAGTTTAAAATATGTCATATCGGATCATTAAATACTCTTTTTTTTCCTTAAAAACTTTTTTTTATTTTCCTTCTTTTTTTTTCTTTGAGAACAACTTTAAATTTCTAAAAAATTTATTTCCCAATATTAATTACGATGAATAATCCTACTGAAATAAATAACACGGGCCTTCTAATACTAACGGAACCTTAGGAAAAAAGAAAGCAGAAGATGGTTCATTAACTTTCGAAAGAAAAAGGAAGCAATAAAATAAATGTATGGTTTATCTGCTAAAAGAAAAGAAGATAATCGAGATATTTAAAAGTTTGTAATAATGTTAGTATAAATTTATATAGTTTANTTCTCTTTTACAGCATTACCTTTTAAAAAATTTTCTTAAGCAACTGGCCATTGGTTAATGCAATCCATTTTAATTTTAATAGTTTCAAATAATTCTGATACATTCTTGGCAATTGACACGAGAATTTATTATATTCAAATCTTTTTCCTACATAATCAAATGAAAATTTTCTTAATTCATTAAAATAATTAATAAATATTTCTGGGAGAATTTCTATAATATCAACTACAAATTTCAAATAAAAACTTAATTGAGTAAATGATGAAGAAATCTAATTTATGTTGATGATTTTGCCTCGAATTGATATATAATTATGATTTTTATTAATTTTAGCGGTTATGATCAAGATTAATTGTTAAATTAAATTAAATAATGATTATAAAGTAGATTGTTGGTAAATTTGTAAATATTTTGATTTACGGATCTCAAAATATGTTATCAGATCGAGGGAAGTTTCTTATATTAAATCAATTAAATATAAAAAAAAAAAGTTTAAAATATGTCATATCGGATCATTAAATACTCTTTTTTTTCCTTAAAAACTTTTTTTTATTTTCCTTCTTTTTTTTTCTTTGAGAACAACTTTAAATTTCTAAAAAATTTATTTCCCAATATTAATTACGATGAATAATCCTACTGAAATAAATAACACGGGCCTTCTAATACTAACGGAACCTTAGGAAAAAAGAAAGCAGAAGATGGTTCATTAACTTTCGAAAGAAAAAGGAAGCAATAAAATAAATGTATGGTTTATCTGCTAAAAGAAAAGAAGATAATCGAGATATTTAAAAGTTTGTAATAATGTTAGTATAAATTTATATAGTTTAATTTAAACAAGTGAATTTATATCTAATATAAATATATTTTTATTTTATTTTTTTAATTTGTCACAAAACGCGAAAAAAAAGAATAGAACGAGTTATAGACCAAGCCATGTATTTGATTGCCCATAAAGAATCAGCCAAAACAAAAAATAATACTTTGTCTTAAGCCCGACTGGATATGTATTAATCATATCTCTAAGTTTCTTTCATTAACATTATTTTATGTCTTTACTTCTTTAGGTTTAAACCACTGTTATTTCAAAAATTGTATAATGCTCCTGGTCCTTCCTCAATTTCAGAATGGTAAATTAAATTTCTTTAATAATCCGTGACAAAAAATATCATGTAAGAACATCAAAAAAAATAACTTAATCACGGAATTCAAATACAATATATTATTCAATTAAAACTTTAGATATGAAAAATAATAATAATACAGCAAATGCAGTTTCAACAGGTGGAAGGAGTGGATGAAGAAACAGAGTTGATAGAGGAGTCAGAGGTAGTAAAGGTGATATAGATAGTAGAGGTAATAGGGATGGTGGTAGTGAGCATAACTTGTAAAAATCTGAACAGCTTCATAAAGTAAGAGAATGCACTAAAGACATTAAATGGTACAAAAAAATAGAAATAACAAATTTATTGAAAAGAATCCAATAATAGAAAAATTTTCATTATCAAGTTCTGAAAACGAGAATGAAGATAATGAGAAAGAAAAAATTTCATTCCAATTATTCAATGAAATTAATGATTAAGAAAAAGAATTGAAAAGTGAATTCGGAGATTAATTGAAGGGAAGAATAGGAGGCAGAATTGAAAAAAGATTAGAAGAGAATGAGAGGATCTTGAAAAAAGAGTTGAAAGAATTAGAAGAGATGTAGGAGTTAAATGAAAGTTAATATAAAGGTAGTAGAGATGTGATTATACTTTCGAAGAAGATATTTCACTTTCTTTTCCAAAGAAACATTGAAAATCGAAAGATTAAAACTCCACCTAATATACTACAAAAACAACATTTCTGATACTGTTAGAGTTTTGAATGACGTGAGTAAAGATGATATTCTGTCAATTAATAATGGAACGTAACATTAAACGATAATCAGCAATTATGCAAACACGTTGAACACATATGGAGACATATAATGGAATAAAAAGATCTTAATTTCACAAGTTCATGATATGATGAATATTTATAAAATCAGAAATTTAAAGAAATTATTTGACGATGATTTAAAATGTTCAGAGGAATTAAAACAATTTATGAATTGCAAGATAAGTGCAAAAGCATGAATGATGTTGATGTTTACTTTTGTGAGGACTGGTTTTATGTTCTAATTATTTTAATCATTCCTTTCAATTATTTTAATTATTAGCATAGTATTATATTATAAAAACAAATATGTGTTAACTTGATATAATAAATGATATTGGCTTATATTTGACATGAAATAAATTGAATAAACTGATAATCCGATCCATTAATTCTTTCAACAGTTAATCAAAAAATATAATAAATAAATCATCTAAAACCATTTGTCAATCAGTTTGTTGAAATATAAAGAAAATAATTTCTAACTAAAAAAATATGTAATAAACTATATATTTATCTTTTAAATAAAACATTTACTCTGCACTTTAAACATCTCTTTCAACTGCTAATTCCTTAGTTTCCAAAGATTCTTCGCTAGTAAAATTTTATAAATTTATATTTCCGCTTTTGCTTCTCAATCATTTTTTTATAAAATTTCTATTGAAAAAAGAATTCCAATTACTATGATATGAGTAACCCATCCAACTCAAATATATACCTTTTTTAATTTGAAATTCAAAAATAATAACAACGATAATAATCAATATGAATTTTGATAATAAGTCCATAACAATAAAAGCATGAAAATTTTTTAAATTCAAATATAATTTTATTTACAATTATTAAAAATATTTATAAAATACAACTTCCTAACTTCCCTAATTTCCAACTTTCCTACTTCTCAACTTTTCAATAAACTTCACGTTCTCCCAACTTCGCAAATACTTTCTTTACAAATCTCCACAACTTCTCTCTTCTCGTTCTTCTTTCCTTATATTCATACACAGTATTCTCCCCCATGTCACAACTTTTTTTCTCTCCAACACCTTTTCTGTCACATCTCCCTCGTTAATTAAATCTTTTAGTCTAACTTCCTATAATATTATAAAAACATAAATGTAAATATTCTATATTATTATTATATAAAAAAAATTATATTATTTCATATTACTTACATTATTTAACAATTTATCGAGATAGAAAATTCTGTCTTCAAGGAAGGGTAACTTCATAATTTCATCGAAATCTCGGTAATTAAAAGCATGTTCAAGATAATACTCGTAGTCTTCCTTCCAACACCTCCACACTCTTCATTAACTTCCTTCGCCTTTAATTTTCTCGCCTCCTTAAATCTCAACTTTCTTTCCTCCCTCTCCTTTCTTTTATTTGCTTCATGAACTGGAGTTATGAAATAGGTTTAAAAAAGGTAGTTAATATAAAAAGTTTTATAAAAAGTAAAGGTGATTATAATATGGGACTACAATAATAAATATATGATTACCTGATGAAAAACTTTTTAAAAAATTACTTGAAGACATTTTTAATAATTATTTCTTATTTGTTTGAGAGAGATTTCGAAATTTGAAAAATTTTTTTTTGAAAAAATGAAAAAAGGTGATTGGTTTTTTGAAATGAAAAAAATTTTTTCTGTCGATCAATAAATGATATAATTATTATAACTATTTTTTGAAAACTGTAAATCTGATGTAATAATTACACGAGAAAAAAATAATATTGATGCAAAGAAATTAAAATAGTAAAAAGGGGAATATATGATATGATATTCTAATCTTTTAAAAAAAAAGATCAGAGGGAATCAATTGAATTAATTAAGTTGTGTGGAATACTGGCATGCAAAAATAATAATAAGAATAATAGAAATTTTCTATTATGCAGTATTAAATTTTCATTTATTTTTCAATTTTGAGATATCATTTCAATTTTTTAATAAATTTTATTATGTTATATAAAAAATAATTGTTTGCTGTCCAAATTCTTGGTTATAACAAGTAACATAATATTTTTTTTTGTTTGACAAGCTTAAAAATAATTATTATTATTTAATTTAAATGATAAAAATTAAAACATTATTTCAATTGTTTGTGGCGGTATGTAATTATTTTTTTTTTTGTCCGGAGAGTAGTGTAGTACATTGTAACTTGATGCGGCAATACCAATTTTAGATAACAATTGTTATATAATGATCACATGTCACAATATTATATGCTCCGGACTTGCAATAGTTTAACATTTCCTACTGGTGGCCTTTGATGAAACTTGTTTGTCTGTCCACCCACATGACCATATGGATCCAATCAGATCAATAATAATAATATAAATTTAAAATATTGACGATGCAATACATTATTAGTTATATATAATGTTAAATTCTTGATTAACAATATTAGCACAATTTAAATGCTTAATAAGTTTAATAACTTTGCATTTTATTATTTTAAATTTAATAAGAATTAGAAATATAATGAAGAATAACGTTTTTGAGAGGCAGAAATTAATATTATCAAACCAATCAATAGATTATTCCAAAAATTTTTTCATATATGCTTTAATATTCGTGTAACTAGAATTTACTTCAAATTTCTCAATTAGAGTAGGATTCTATGCAGTTTTCTACTAAATTACAAAATCCTGAATCAAAAAATGACACCAAATCAAATTCTCCATGAAGAGAAGTGAATTACGCAAATTCAAAAAATGATATCATTACAAAAATTTAATAAATATTTTTATTTAAAAATTGGATGATAATCGAATTTTAACCAAATTCGGGATTCAGTAAGATGATTTCCTAATTTTTAGGATAATTCCTCAAACTTTTTGTATAAATAATTATACTTTCGATATATCTGGATAAAATTCTCCATTTAATATTTCACAATATATATTATATTTAAATACTTTATCAATACATAATAATTAAATTAAATAATTAATATAAAAGAATAATTTTTATTTTATTATTTTTGCTACTACAGTATTTGTTAGCAAAGTGTATAATGAATTTTTTTTATCATTAGAAATTGTGAAAAGTCTTGATATAACTTTACTGAAAAACATACTGAATAATTTTTTAGAATTAATTACTATACTGGTTTTTCGAGATTGCTCAATTCTAAAATTAGTATTTTGTGTGTAATGAGATAAAAATAAACATTCTGGTTTTTCAAACGACTGCGTATTTTGTGCAATGGAAAATTTTAGATGTAATTTACGTTTCTTTTTTTTCAAAAAAATAAACTTTTACATCAATACCATGATTAAACAAAAAAAATGGCATCTCGTCGTAAAAGATGCCCAGAATGTATTCAAAAAGATACTTCCCAGAATTAATGCACATGTAACTCAAAACATTTCCAAAATGATTTTAATAATTGGACAGGTGGNGCATGTTCAAGATAATACTCGTAGTCTTCCTTCCAACACCTCCACACTCTTCATTAACTTCCTTCGCCTTTAATTTTCTCGCCTCCTTAAATCTCAACTTTCTTTCCTCCCTCTCCTTTCTTTTATTTGCTTCATGAACTGGAGTTATGAAATAGGTTTAAAAAAGGTAGTTAATATAAAAAGTTTTATAAAAAGTAAAGGTGATTATAATATGGGACTACAATAATAAATATATGATTACCTGATGAAAAACTTTTTAAAAAATTACTTGAAGACATTTTTAATAATTATTTCTTATTTGTTTGAGAGAGATTTCGAAATTTGAAAAATTTTTTTTTGAAAAAATGAAAAAAGGTGATTGGTTTTTTGAAATGAAAAAAATTTTTTCTGTCGATCAATAAATGATATAATTATTATAACTATTTTTTGAAAACTGTAAATCTGATGTAATAATTACACGAGAAAAAAATAATATTGATGCAAAGAAATTAAAATAGTAAAAAGGGGAATATATGATATGATATTCTAATCTTTTAAAAAAAAAGATCAGAGGGAATCAATTGAATTAATTAAGTTGTGTGGAATACTGGCATGCAAAAATAATAATAAGAATAATAGAAATTTTCTATTATGCAGTATTAAATTTTCATTTATTTTTCAATTTTGAGATATCATTTCAATTTTTTAATAAATTTTATTATGTTATATAAAAAATAATTGTTTGCTGTCCAAATTCTTGGTTATAACAAGTAACATAATATTTTTTTTTGTTTGACAAGCTTAAAAATAATTATTATTATTTAATTTAAATGATAAAAATTAAAACATTATTTCAATTGTTTGTGGCGGTATGTAATTATTTTTTTTTTTGTCCGGAGAGTAGTGTAGTACATTGTAACTTGATGCGGCAATACCAATTTTAGATAACAATTGTTATATAATGATCACATGTCACAATATTATATGCTCCGGACTTGCAATAGTTTAACATTTCCTACTGGTGGCCTTTGATGAAACTTGTTTGTCTGTCCACCCACATGACCATATGGATCCAATCAGATCAATAATAATAATATAAATTTAAAATATTGACGATGCAATACATTATTAGTTATATATAATGTTAAATTCTTGATTAACAATATTAGCACAATTTAAATGCTTAATAAGTTTAATAACTTTGCATTTTATTATTTTAAATTTAATAAGAATTAGAAATATAATGAAGAATAACGTTTTTGAGAGGCAGAAATTAATATTATCAAACCAATCAATAGATTATTCCAAAAATTTTTTCATATATGCTTTAATATTCGTGTAACTAGAATTTACTTCAAATTTCTCAATTAGAGTAGGATTCTATGCAGTTTTCTACTAAATTACAAAATCCTGAATCAAAAAATGACACCAAATCAAATTCTCCATGAAGAGAAGTGAATTACGCAAATTCAAAAAATGATATCATTACAAAAATTTAATAAATATTTTTATTTAAAAATTGGATGATAATCGAATTTTAACCAAATTCGGGATTCAGTAAGATGATTTCCTAATTTTTAGGATAATTCCTCAAACTTTTTGTATAAATAATTATACTTTCGATATATCTGGATAAAATTCTCCATTTAATATTTCACAATATATATTATATTTAAATACTTTATCAATACATAATAATTAAATTAAATAATTAATATAAAAGAATAATTTTTATTTTATTATTTTTGCTACTACAGTATTTGTTAGCAAAGTGTATAATGAATTTTTTTTATCATTAGAAATTGTGAAAAGTCTTGATATAACTTTACTGAAAAACATACTGAATAATTTTTTAGAATTAATTACTATACTGGTTTTTCGAGATTGCTCAATTCTAAAATTAGTATTTTGTGTGTAATGAGATAAAAATAAACATTCTGGTTTTTCAAACGACTGCGTATTTTGTGCAATGGAAAATTTTAGATGTAATTTACGTTTCTTTTTTTTCAAAAAAATAAACTTTTACATCAATACCATGATTAAACAAAAAAAATGGCATCTCGTCGTAAAAGATGCCCAGAATGTATTCAAAAAGATACTTCCCAGAATTAATGCACATGTAACTCAAAACATTTCCAAAATGATTTTAATAATTGGACAGGTGGAAATGACAAAATAGATAAATTCATTCAAGGTGCTTAACTAAATACTAATAAATCTTTGGATGTAATAGAATGGATATCTTATGATAGATTTGAAAATGTTAAACAAATAGTTAAAGGTGGATTCGGAACAATACATTATACTAGGTGGACTGAATTAATGAAGTTTGCTGAGGTAACAGTAATAAATTATTCCAATTCTTCCATTTTTATCTTTTTTTAACATTCCAATATTTATTGTTAATGTTCTTGAGATTTGCTCTTTTATTTCAAACTCCATTATTGTTGAAAATAGTAAATAGAAATAAAAATAAAAAAAGTGTTTAGTGTAAGTGTATTTATTTTATTTTGTCAGCAATTAATCATGATTATTTGATAATATCATGTGACTCACATGATTTAACTCAACTTTAGATTTTCCTATTAGTGTATTTCTCTGTTTATTTACATATTGTTTACTAATCTCTCTGCCTATTTTGTGTTAAAATTTTTTTTTGTTCAACTGGTGAAAAGAACATTCACTAATTTAATAGTGGCATTGATGTGCTTTCAATTTTCCAGCTAAATAGTTCAAGTCAAAATATTATAAATCTAATAGATATCTGTTATCTGATATTAATAAAATTTATACATTACATATATATGATATGGTAAAGGAACAATCTCATAAACCCAGTAAATAAAACACTTACCTCTCTCTCAAAGAACTTGTTNATAGTAAATAGAAATAAAAATAAAAAAAGTGTTTAGTGTAAGTGTATTTATTTTATTTTGTCAGCAATTAATCATGATTATTTGATAATATCATGTGACTCACATGATTTAACTCAACTTTAGATTTTCCTATTAGTGTATTTCTCTGTTTATTTACATATTGTTTACTAATCTCTCTGCCTATTTTGTGTTAAAAATTTTTTTCGTTCAACTGGTGAAAAGAACATTCACTAATTTAATAGTGGCATTGATGTGCTTTCAATTTTCCAGCTAAATAGTTCAAGTCAAAATATTATAAATCTAATAGATATCTGTTATCTGATATTAATCAAATTTATACATTACAGATATATGATATGGTAAAGGAACAATCTCATAAACCCAGTAAATAAAACACTTACCTCTCTCTCAAAGAACTTGTTGTTTCATTTTTTCATATTTCACTAAAAAAAATAAATATGAAGTGAGTACAATTATTGTATTTACTCAATCAAAGAAAGGCATGTTTCTTCACATATCCTATTGCACATTTGTTAACTTGAGAACTGCAATGAGCTGGGAGAAGAACGTTCAACTGACTAAGCAGTGGCCCCGATGTGCTTTCAATTCTCCCAGTTCACTTATCAAAGCTCTGCAAGATACTAAGAAAAGAACATTCACTAATTTAATAGTGGCCATGAAGTGCTTTCAATTTTCCAGCCAAATGCAAGTAAAAACTCGAATCAAAATATTTTAAATTTGATTGATATCTGGTACCTGATATCAACCAAATTTATAATATACATGAATGGTAAAGGAACAACCTCATGAACCCAGTGAATCGAAAACTCACCTCTATCTCAAAGACTTTAAATTCTCAAATTATTAGAATGTGAATAGAATATATTGGTGCTGTATAAGTATCTTAGAAAAGTCTAAAATTCTAATAAAGAATTCTTAACAATATAAGTTATGATATGTTAATAACTGTAAAAAACTTGAATTACTAATGAATTAATATTATCAGAAATAAGAAGCTTTACCTTGTATGCTAAAAAAGAGATCTTTGAAATAATCTATTAATTTTCCATTAATTCTTTAAGAAATCCATCAGTTATTCAAAGTTAAAATGAAAAAATCAATCAGTTTTTTGGATTTGTTGAATGGAAAATTCATTAGTTCTTTGAAGTTAAACAGAGAAATTCATCAGTTCTTTGAAGTAATTCATCAATTAAATGAAGAAATCCATCAATTATTCAAAGCTAAATAAAGAATTTATTAGTTTTTCTAATGTTAAATGAAGAAATCCAAATATAATAATATTTAAAAAAAATAAAAGATCTAAAAATACCATCAATTTTTCAAAGTTAAATAGAGAAATCTATTAGTTCTCCAAAGTTAAAAAAAAATAATCCATCAGTTCTCTAACAGTTTTTCAAAGTTAGATAAAGGAATCCATCAGTTCCTTGATGTTTTTAAATCAATAATCTAAAAGTTCTTTGAAGCCAAATGGGGGGGGGGTCATAAGTTCTTCGAAGAAAATATCGCCATCAACTATATCATAGATACAAGTTCCAATTGTGATCATGTGATCAAAGTATTAGTAAAAAAATAATAGTTTCGCTACAAAATATAAAGAAATATCATGTTAAAATATGAAAAGAATAATAAAAAACAAATAAACAAGCAAACAAATAGTAAGAAACGGCAATAAAACAGATAAAAGTGACATTAAAAATTTTGAAATCGTGAGATTCATTCGCGTAAAAACCAACAAAAAATATATATCTTCCTGTATAAGAGTAGTAACTCTTCGTTTAGATGATAAAAGAATATAAAAAAACTGCAAACCCTTATATTTAATATTTCTAGCAGTTTCCGTTGTAGAGTTCCGGAAGTTTTGGAAGTTTTAGACGAACAAAATAATATACTGTAGATTTGAAAATAAAAGATGTTTATTATTATGTTTATCACATTATGTTACACAGATTTAAGTTGGTACACAAAGATTATTCAAGACAGCCGATCTTGTTGATCGTTTATACATTTAATTAAATAATCGTAGAAACCATAGAAGTTTCAACTTATCAACTATTTTTTCAGTTATAATATGCGCACAGGAAATTATTGAAATTATTGAAATTATTTATTAATTAATAATTTTTTATCATTATTCCACCATTTCGATAATAATTATTGTCATAACATCATTGTGATAAAATATTATTTTTATTTAATCATCATTGTCATAATCAGAAGCAGCATATGATTAAATTTTATCCCAGTTTTCTTCAATTATTTATGTAGATTACGTGATGATTATATTTTTTT
>PQFF01000017.1:99533-115695 GCA_003547095.1 Diversispora epigaea | reverse complement strand
AAAAAAAAAAAATCTAAACGAATAAATATTTCATTTAATTAATTAATTATTAATTTTATAGGAACATTTTTATCCTGTGTAAGCCTTATTAATATTTTCCCATGGACTTGATACTATTATGGGTTGAAAACGTAAACCTGAAGTTGCATTATGGAATCATTTAATTTCTATCATTGGTAGCCCAAAAGATTTATTTGAGGTAAATAAAAATTCCTCCTTTCATTTTTTAATTTTCTAATTCTTGTCCATTCTAATTTTTTTTTGTCAATTCTAATTAATTGAAAATGTATGAAAACGGTTTCCCCATATTTGTTAACATGTGTAGGTTTTGAAATCAATATTATAAACATACTTCATCTTAATATCGTGTCTGATCATGCAACATCTGAGAAACTATCAATAATTAAGTATACATTACTAGTCATTATTGGCTCACCGGGAATCACATGGTCTAAGTATAAAAATGTTTGATTATTTTCCTTTGTTTTCCTCTTTACTGATTTTGGCTAAAACTACATTAGAGTACACTTTTTTTTTATGATTTGCTTACTAGTTGTTAACATCAAATTTTTTATTTTTTATTTTATTTATAATTTTAAAAAATGGATTATACAAATTACTTTCTTTTGAAAAACAAAAAAAAATATCCCTTTTATTCTTATTTCTTTCTCACTAATTCTTTAAAAATATATCCTTCTTTTGTTTCATGCTGCACTGCACAACTATTATAAAAACAAAATCCACAACCAATATCAAGTATCAAATATTATCCGCCCATTGATCAAAATCTAAAAAAAAACTGGTTTTGGCTTATTTAATTATTGTTGTTTTTATTGTTTATTTATTATCTTTGAAATTTATGCTTATGTTATTTTATTCTATTTATATTTATTTCGAATTATTTTTTTTTGCTATTGAGGGAGAGAGCATCTTCCTTAGCTGTAATGGTGGAGCGGGCATTCATTTAAATATTTTCTTTTTTTTTTTATATTTAATTTTAATAAATTTAATTAAATATTTTTATTTTTACCTTTAGATTTTATGTAGCTTTTTTTCTTATATCCTTTCGTCTAATTTATCTCAATTTTTTTGGAAATTTTAATAATAATCCATTCCTGTATTTATCCGGATTGAATTTCATTGGAATGGAATTAATGAATTAAAGAAGTTGATTGAGTCAACGTACATATGTGTGCAATGAATGAAAGATACTAATCAAGTTTCAATTAGATTCCTTTAGTTTAGATTTTTTTAGGCGAGCAAAATTTTTTATTTTTCTTAGTTTATTTTTTTGTTTCTGTGAATTGATGAATACTAACAATGAATGTTTTTTTCATTTCATAGATGTTTGGATTTTTTAAAGTAAGAAATTTTTTATTTCTTTGTTTGTTTGCATGCAAATTGCAAATTGCAAAATACTAATTTTATTATTTCTTTTTACAGATAGTTTTAATACATGGTTTGGGCTAATTCTTGGAAGTGATTCAAATTTGGATGTTTGAAAATTATATTATTATGAAATCGATTCAAACCTTTTAATTCATTACACATATTAATACTATCAAAGATTGGGAGAAATAAATTCTTAAATAAGAAGTTTTAAATTCAGCAAGGTAACTTTTCAATTTTTCTGATTTGTCTTCATAAATATTTATTTTCAATGGTAACAACTCCACAGTTGACGTATCTACATTTGCATCTTTATTATTCATTAGTATATCTGCTAATTTTCGGAATGGCATTTTTATCCAATCACAATTGAAGATCGTGAAGATTTAAATGTTTGTGAATGTCCGAGTAAGAAATATATTTTTGAAGAATCAATCAAAAATCTTAATTACCTCAATACTTTATTATGTTAACCACCTTTTAGTACTTAAATAAAAGTATTTAACTCAAAATTTTACATATATTTATATTTTTTTCAATAATTTTTTATGTAGAACATTCGCCTAAACTCTTAATAAACAAGTGTCACCTGACCTCAAAACCCATGAGCCCTACCCCATTCCACGAAATTTATTTTACTTCTCTCTTCTAATGCTAAATATTGTTATTTTTCCTGTTTTTTTATTGTTATTAAATTTTTAACGGTAAAAAACAACTTTACTTGGTTGCTTAAGGTATGCCGTCTATACGTTTTATTAACTTTGTTTAGAAACAAAGTTTTTGTAACAGATTATCGGTCAATTCTTTAAATTGGCTGATATGTTTCTTTATTATTCTTTGAGATTGGAAAAAATTTTAATTCTTTAACAGTTGACAAAAAAATTGACAAAAATCAACTCGATTTTTGCAATAGTTGGTCTTGTGTTATCTTTCTGGTTTAATCGCATATAATACCCACTTTTGGTAAGAATTTGTTTTTTGGACATCTTAAATGCCGTTAAATATTCGATAACATTATTCTTTATATCAAAAAAAATAAAATATATATACCCAATGGTTTAATAATAAGGATATTATCGTGGTTAATTTTCAACACGATAAATTCCGAGTGTCATAGTGATGGTCGAGGAGATGCAGTGTTAATTTCTGGGACCTCGGTATGAAAATTATTTAAATATTTACGTTAATCTCAGTTGGCTAGTTAGAGTTCTTATATCAATAAACTCATTTATATATTTATGAAAAAAAATTGAAAATTTTTTTGTTCGAGCTTTGCTACGAAATGATTTAATAAGATCAATAGAAGAAAAATTCACATTAAAAGTTCAAGACCTAAAAGTTTTTTTTAAATTCTTATTTTACTCATTATCATTTACTTGAACCTAAAGAAGTACTTAGAGAATTAGATGTTTCTTGCAGTCTATTTTGATGTTGTGGATGAACCATAATTTACATTCCAAATTTTAGCCTTGTTTCTGGGAAACATAAATTAAACATCATGTGATCATTATTACACCACGTGTTACGTGTTGAAGCACTGTGTGCTTGCTAGGAATCTGATGTGCGCACGAGTAAATCATTTTTATTAATGAAAAATTTATGTTGAATTTTATATTGCTTAATAAATAATGATTTTTTTTAGCCCCAAATGTAATTATTTGCAATTTGAATAAGCTCCGTCAGTTATGAAAATATACTCCAATATATTGTGGCGAAGTAAATTGGTAATCAGGTGAAATGTCACGGGGGATAACATTTTGTAACACTAGATGAACTTTCAGGTGATTGTCATCCTTGTACGAGGATAAAGGATGAGAAATGCTGTACAAGGATGAAGGATGACGCACAAAGGATGAAGTATGAAGTACAAAGATGAAGTGTAAACAAAAGAGAAAGTATAAATACGACTGTTGTCGGAAGTAAGTTTCAGTAGTGAGACAGTCAGTTTAGTTAGTAAATAAATAAACAATTAATTAATTAGAAATAATTCAGAATAATTCGAAACTCTTTAATAGATATTATATAGAAAGTAAACTTCATTCAGGAACAGGAAAGATACGTCACGCTGTAATATTTCTGTTGTTAAATGATACTTTGCTTTTAAAACTTTATATTTTATATTTTAATAAACTTATATTTTGTGTCGTAATATTGCGAAATATTATTAAATATTGTTTGATACTGCGTTACTACTTTTACTCCACCTTACTCACTGTACCTTTATGATTAATTGATTGTTATTTGATTATTATTATTATTTATTATATATTTATTATCTGTTTCGAGATAGGCAAGTTTAGATCGATTGATTGCTTGACCTACTGGCAGATAGAGCGTATTATTATTTGTTTGTGTGATGCAAACTGTGAGACTGATTTGAGAAATTGTTCGAAATACTCTGCACTCCTGTGACAGAATTTGGTGCCTCCTGTGAGGTGGCATAAAGTATCCAACGCAGTAACCTATAATATCAGCACATCCGTTCCACAAATTTTATATTCTTTAATTAATTTAGTAAAATACTCATTATATTTCTATTTTTGGGAAAGGATAGTCAAAGAAATTTTTAACATTACGAAGTAATTCGAAAATATACAATTTAAAAGTTATTATAATCACCTTTTTATAAAACCATCTTCTTACAATTTGTTTCGCGATCTATCAAAAGTGATCATCAAAGTAGTCGTTAGCATAACAAAATCCTTCCAGATCAAAGGATTTACAATGAAGATTGTCAAGCGAAAATTCGTGTAACCAGACAAAATCTCCGAAGGATCGTCAGAAATACTTTTACAAAATCTTATGGAATAATACGTCAAACTGTCGAAACGAAGGAAAATTACCAAACCAAGTATAAATACTGGCGAAAACGAGGCGAATGCCTTAATACTGGGACTCCAGAATGCGTTTCGCATAAGGAACGATGCAAGAATGCCGTCATTTTTCGGAGGAAATCAAGANTGGCATAAAGTATCCAACGCAGTAACCTATAATATCAGCACATCCGTTCCACAAATTTTATATTCTTTAATTAATTTAGTAAAATACTCATTATATTTCTATTTTTGGGAAAGGATAGTCAAAGAAATTTTTAACATTACGAAGTAATTCGAAAATATACAATTTAAAAGTTATTATAATCACCTTTTTATAAAACCATCTTCTTACAATTTGTTTCGCGATCTATCAAAAGTGATCATCAAAGTAGTCGTTAGCATAACAAAATCCTTCCAGATCAAAGGATTTACAATGAAGATTGTCAAGCGAAAATTCGTGTAACCAGACAAAATCTCCGAAGGATCGTCAGAAATACTTTTACAAAATCTTATGGAATAATACGTCAAACTGTCGAAACGAAGGAAAATTACCAAACCAAGTATAAATACTGGCGAAAACGAGGCGAATGCCTTAATACTGGGACTCCAGAATGCGTTTCGCATAAGGAACGATGCAAGAATGCCGTCATTTTTCGGAGGAAATCAAGATCCCATGGAATGGTTAGAAGAATTCAATCGATCGGCAAGAATAAACCAATATACTGATGAATACAAACTCCAAGTAGTCAGCGGATATCTACAGGGTACAGCAGGACAATGGTTCAACGAAGCGCAAGAGGGACAGAATCCCATCAATCATTGGAACAATACGAACCAAACCTCCTTTGAGACATCTTTCTTGGCCACCTTTCGAACAACTGCGCTAATAAATCAATGGAGATTTGAGTTACAAATGAAAGTACAGAAACTAGGCGAAACTGTAGAACAATATTCAAACGATATTAAGAAATTAATTAAACGAATAGATGGCAATAATAGATGGAGCGAAGACGAAAAAGTCTGGCAGTTTTTGAAAGGATTATGAAAAGACATTGCCTATCAAGCCCGACCATTTATCATGTCCCAAGAGAAGCCAACATTGGAAAAAGCGATTAGAACGGCCAAACAATTTGAAGAAAATGCACAAACTTATCCTGAAGCTATAACAGGATATACCACTACCACTTCTATGGGCATGCAAGGATCCGTACCCTCTCGAAATAAGAATAATGAAAGTAAAGATGTGATAGAACGAATAGTACAGAAAGCCTTCGCACCTATTGCCGAAACATTGCAGAAGATCATCGAAAAAGGAGAAAGAGTACCTAATACTTTTAATAACAGACCAAACTATAACAATAATAACAGAGGACAAGGTTATAATAATTACAATGGCAATAGAGGACAGAGTTTTAGAAGTTATAATAATCCGCCAAACTGCTACCATTGTGGACAAACTGGACATATGGCTTGGAGCTGTTCCATGAGACAAGGAAATCAAAGGAACTAAATAAATCCGGCTGCTTCTGCTGCCCCACGACCTACCAATACTGTGCCTCCTTCAACTAATACAACAGCGAACTAAACCACACAACAAGTTTCGCAAGGAGACATAAATAGTAATACATTTATAACTCAAGAAAAAGAAATTCAACAACCCATCTCTACTGTCTGGGAAAGAATACAGCATTTAAACTAACAGGCGCACCTCAGGAGGGTGAAAGTGCGGATAATATAAATCTCCCATTTAAGACTGGAGATAATGATAGAGTAATAGGAGAAAGTATTGGGTCCACAAGTAAACAAGATGCTCTGCAACCTATTGCAAAAAGATTACGTTCTGCAGAAAAGAAAAAGGAAGCATCCAAAAATCCTAAACAAAAGAAAAGAAAGAAAATACCCCTGTCCTACAACCACTTATGACACAAAATGCTCTGCCATATTCCATTATCTCAAATTTACTTGCGACAAGANAAACATCATGTGATCATTATTACACCACGTGTTACGTGTTGAAGCACTGTGTGCTTGCTAGGAATCTGATGTGCGCACGAGTAAATCATTTTTATTAATGAAAAATTTATGTTGAATTTTATATTGCTTAATAAATAATGATTTTTTTTAGCCCCAAATGTAATTATTTGCAATTTGAATAAGCTCCGTCAGTTATGAAAATATACTCCAATATATTGTGGCGAAGTAAATTGGTAATCAGGTGAAATGTCACGGGGGATAACATTTTGTAACACTAGATGAACTTTCAGGTGATTGTCATCCTTGTACGAGGATAAAGGATGAGAAATGCTGTACAAGGATGAAGGATGACGCACAAAGGATGAAGTATGAAGTACAAAGATGAAGTGTAAACAAAAGAGAAAGTATAAATACGACTGTTGTCGGAAGTAAGTTTCAGTAGTGAGACAGTCAGTTTAGTTAGTAAATAAATAAACAATTAATTAATTAGAAATAATTCAGAATAATTCGAAACTCTTTAATAGATATTATATAGAAAGTAAACTTCATTCAGGAACAGGAAAGATACGTCACGCTGTAATATTTCTGTTGTTAAATGATACTTTGCTTTTAAAACTTTATATTTTATATTTTAATAAACTTATATTTTGTGTCGTAATATTGCGAAATATTATTAAATATTGTTTGATACTGCGTTACTACTTTTACTCCACCTTACTCACTGTACCTTTATGATTAATTGATTGTTATTTGATTATTATTATTATTTATTATATATTTATTATCTGTTTCGAGATAGGCAAGTTTAGATCGATTGATTGCTTGACCTACTGGCAGATAGAGCGTATTATTATTTGTTTGTGTGATGCAAACTGTGAGACTGATTTGAGAAATTGTTCGAAATACTCTGCACTCCTGTGACAGAATTTGGTGCCTCCTGTGAGGTGGCATAAAGTATCCAACGCAGTAACCTATAATATCAGCACATCCGTTCCACAAATTTTATATTCTTTAATTAATTTAGTAAAATACTCATTATATTTCTATTTTTGGGAAAGGATAGTCAAAGAAATTTTTAACATTACGAAGTAATTCGAAAATATACAATTTAAAAGTTATTATAATCACCTTTTTATAAAACCATCTTCTTACAATTTGTTTCGCGATCTATCAAAAGTGATCATCAAAGTAGTCGTTAGCATAACAAAATCCTTCCAGATCAAAGGATTTACAATGAAGATTGTCAAGCGAAAATTCGTGTAACCAGACAAAATCTCCGAAGGATCGTCAGAAATACTTTTACAAAATCTTATGGAATAATACGTCAAACTGTCGAAACGAAGGAAAATTACCAAACCAAGTATAAATACTGGCGAAAACGAGGCGAATGCCTTAATACTGGGACTCCAGAATGCGTTTCGCATAAGGAACGATGCAAGAATGCCGTCATTTTTCGGAGGAAATCAAGATCCCATGGAATGGTTAGAAGAATTCAATCGATCGGCAAGAATAAACCAATATACTGATGAATACAAACTCCAAGTAGTCAGCGGATATCTACAGGGTACAGCAGGACAATGGTTCAACGAAGCGCAAGAGGGACAGAATCCCATCAATCATTGGAACAATACGAACCAAACCTCCTTTGAGACATCTTTCTTGGCCACCTTTCGAACAACTGCGCTAATAAATCAATGGAGATTTGAGTTACAAATGAAAGTACAGAAACTAGNTTTAATAATAACAGACCAAACTATAACAATAATAACAGAGGACAAGGTTATAATAATTACAATGGCAATAGAGGACAGAGTTTTAGAAGTTATAATAATCCGCCAAACTGCTACCATTGTGGACAAACTGGACATATGGCTTGGAGCTGTTCCATGAGACAAGGAAATCAAAGGAACTAAATAAATCCGGCTGCTTCTGCTGCCCCACGACCTACCAATACTGTGCCTCCTTCAACTAATACAACAGCGAACTAAACCACACAACAAGTTTCGCAAGGAGACATAAATAGTAATACATTTATAACTCAAGAAAAAGAAATTCAACAACCCATCTCTACTGTCTGGGAAAGAATACAGCATTTAAACTAACAGGCGCACCTCAGGAGGGTGAAAGTGCGGATAATATAAATCTCCCATTTAAGACTGGAGATAATGATAGAGTAATAGGAGAAAGTATTGGGTCCACAAGTAAACAAGATGCTCTGCAACCTATTGCAAAAAGATTACGTTCTGCAGAAAAGAAAAAGGAAGCATCCAAAAATCCTAAACAAAAGAAAAGAAAGAAAATACCCCTGTCCTACAACCACTTATGACACAAAATGCTCTGCCATATTCCATTATCTCAAATTTACTTGCGACAAGAGCCAATATCACTTTGGGACAATTAATGGCTATGCCTCATTATAGAAGCGAGACACGAAAGGTATTGACACCTAAGCGTACAAGAATTGTAAAGATGGCCAATCATACAACAGTAGAAGGAAATACTCCCATGACTTGTAAAGCCCAAGTAGCTGGATGGAAAGTCGAAGTAATACTTGATAGTGGTTCATCTATTAGTATTATTTCAAAGAACTTTATGAAATCCATAGGATGAAGAATTGAGAAAACATCCGGAAGAAAAATAACTGGTATACACGGAGAAAGACGTCCTAGTTTAGGAATCGTGACACAAGTACCAATAAAGTTGGAAGAAATTGTGGTAGCTGTTGACATGGAAGTCATTGATGCAGCAGGTTACGCATTAATTTTGGGAACAGATTGGTTGAGGAAAGCACGTGCTATAATAGATTACCAAGAATGTAAATTAATTTTAAAAGATAAAAAACGAACAGCTCAAATCTCATGCAGAAATACTAGAGCCACTGTCTTGGACGATGATAAAGAAGAGGATGATAGTGAAGAAGAATATCATCAGGAAATTTTTAAGGGCAAATATATTCAGGTTTATTCGCTATTAATAAAACCAAATTATATCTGGATATATTCGCAATTTATCTGAATATAATCCGGATATATTCAGTGTAACATATGAATTAATCTGGATAAATGCGAATTAATCCGGATTAATGCGATTTATGCGGATAAACCTGGGGGTGGGCAATTATATCCGGATATATTCGCCTTTAAAAATTTCCTGATGATGTAGAAAGCAGTGATAATTCGGATACTGACGAAGAAGAAGTAAACTTCGCAGGATTAACTTATAAACTCCCGTATCAAGAATCCTATATGAAATACAAATTTACTCCCGAAGGAATGCGCAAGGATTCGAAGCTTGTCACATGGGAATTATATGATCAGTTATCTTATTGTTTTGACCCGGTTAGAAGAAAGAAAGGTGCTCAAGAGCGATGCAAAGCAGCAGGACCTAATTCCTATTGCTGGTGTGGTATATATTTAGAAACAAGTCAGGATATATGTGAAGTCTGTAAAGAACATCAACAAGATGAGAAGATTATTTCTATTATACCACGAGAGGAAATACAAGACATTCATTGTGATTTTGTACGAGGCGGAGTGGAGAAACTCGAAGAAAATTGATATAAGTTGCAAGTTCACTAAATTATCGAAGGATTTCCAAATCTGGTAGCCAAGGATCTTTCAGAATTAGGGAAGACAAACCTTTATCACCATACAATAGACACCGGCGAAGCAAAGCCAATAAAATTAAACCCCTATAGAACCTCGCCCCGATACTTGAAATTTTTGAAGGAGGAAATAGCAAATATGCTAAAGAACGGACTAATTCGAAAGTCATTTAGTCCCTGGTCCACACCCATTGTAGTTGTGAATAAAAAGAATGGGAAATTCAGGCTCTGCGTAGATTACAGAAAACTGAATGCGGTCACGAAACCTGACGCCTACCCAGTACCACAGATAGCAGACATGCTAGATGCCCTGGGACACTCCGCCTTCTTCTCAACTTTAGATCTCGCTTCGGGTTTTTGGCAAATGGAAGTATCCGCTAAAGACCAAGAGAAGACTGCTTTCACTACCCCATTTGATACCTATGAGTTCCTCGTGATGCCTTTCGGACTCATCAATGCCCCTGCAACCTTTCAACGAGTGATGGATAGAGTCTTCCATGAGGTTACTTGGAAGTTCGAACTAGTTTATATCGATGATATTATAATATATTCGAAAACCTACGAAGAGCACCTAGAACATTTGAAGGATGTGTTTACACTTCTAGGAAAGGCCGGATTAAAGATAAACTTGGAAAAGTGCGACTTTTTCAAGACGAGGTTAACATTTTTGGGACATATTATAATGATCGATGGAATAGCCCCAGACCCTTCGAAGATTGAGAAGGTGCAGCATTATCCAGTTCCACAAAACAAGACAAACGTGAAAGCCTTCTTGGGACTAGCCTCGTACTATCGAAGATTTGTAAAAGGTTTTGCCACAATCGCGAAACCATTACATAACCTTACGAAGAGAAGCGTAATATTCGAATGGAAGCTCGAACACCAACTCGCGTTTGATACACTGAAAGGACAATTAACTTCAGCTCCCATAATGACATACCCTGACTTTTCAAGACGATTTATACTAGCTACTGACGCATCTGACTGGGGAATTGGAGCTGTGCTCTCCCAGAAGGATATGAAAAATCTCGAACACCCTATCACTTACACCAGCCGCCTGTTGTCAGCTCCCGAACTAAATTACACTGTGCTAGAAAAAGAGTGTCTTGCCGCAATATGGGCTGTACGACATTTTAAACATTACTTACATGGCCCCAAGTTTGATTTATATACGGATAACTCCGCTTTAGCATGGCTAAGGAATCACCCACAACCCAAAGGAAGAGTTGCTAGATGGATTTTTGAATTATCTGAGTATGACTACGAACTTATTCATAAGCAAGGAAGGCTTAACGCCAATGCTGATGCACTATCAAGAATAACTAATTAAGACAACAAATATAATAGAACTCAGATATTTATTAAAAATACAAAATCTCGAAACTTTTCGAAAATGGATGTAGACATTTATAATCAGTTAACAGAATATCTAATAAATCATACTTTTCCACCAAACGGCACTAACGAACAACGGCGAAAATTACGACAACAAGCGAATCATTATATAGTTCAAGACAATATTTTATATAAGCGAAACAAAGAAGGCGATCCTCTAAGGGTAATCACAAAAGAAAATTTAGCTAAAATATTATAGAACATACACAATGTACCAAATGCCGGACATTTTGGTATAAAGGCTACTATAGACAAAATGAGACAACGATACTTTTGACTTACGATGGGCGAAGATATTCGAAATTACATAGAGACATGTAATATATGTCAAAGACAGGATAAACCTAAACAAACCGAAGAATTACGACCTATTGGAGTAGGACAAGCTTTTGACCGATTAGGAATAAATATTGTAGGACCCTTGAAGCCAACAACAATGGGAAAAAGATACATAGTAGTAGCTACAGATTATTTTACAAAGTGGCCAGAAGCCAGAGCTATTGAAAAAGCAGATGCGAAAACTATCGCTTGGTTTCTATACGATGAAATTATATGTAGGCATAGTTGCCCAAGAGAAATATTATCTGATAGAGGAGTAGTATTTGTTAGCCAAATAGTAACCAACCTAATAGAGATAATGGGAACTCACCGAAGACTTACATCTGCTTACCACCCTCAAAGTAATGGACTGACAGAANAGAAGGCGATCCTCTAAGGGTAATCACAAAAGAAAATTTAGCTAAAATATTATAGAACATACACAATGTACCAAATGCCGGACATTTTGGTATAAAGGCTACTATAGACAAAATGAGACAACGATACTTTTGACTTACGATGGGCGAAGATATTCGAAATTACATAGAGACATGTAATATATGTCAAAGACAGGATAAACCTAAACAAACCGAAGAATTACGACCTATTGGAGTAGGACAAGCTTTTGACCGATTAGGAATAAATATTGTAGGACCCTTGAAGCCAACAACAATGGGAAAAAGATACATAGTAGTAGCTACAGATTATTTTACAAAGTGGCCAGAAGCCAGAGCTATTGAAAAAGCAGATGCGAAAACTATCGCTTGGTTTCTATACGATGAAATTATATGTAGGCATAGTTGCCCAAGAGAAATATTATCTGATAGAGGAGTAGTATTTGTTAGCCAAATAGTAACCAACCTAATAGAGATAATGGGAACTCACCGAAGACTTACATCTGCTTACCACCCTCAAAGTAATGGACTGACAGAACGATATAATCAAACGCTTTGTCAAACTTTAAAGAAATGTGTAAAGGAAACAGCGCAAGAATGGGATACACTGATAGCTTCGGCACTTTTCGCATACCGAACAACTAAAAATAGAACAACAAAGTATGAACCATTTTATTTACTATATGGACAAGCCCCTACACTACCCATAGAACTTGATATTATTACTTGGCCAGTTGAAGAAATTGATGAAAAACAATTTAAAGAAATGATCCACAAAAGAACTGGTGAAGTTGCAAGAATATTCGAAGATAATCGAATTCAAGCATCTAAAAATATTAAGTATACCTGCCGCCCAAATTCAAAATCCAAATGCCGAAATCCCAAATGCCAAAATCCCAAATCCCAAATTCCAAATTATAATTAGTATTTTTTGCCGAAATCCCAAATCCCAAATACTAGTAATTTGTGCATTTTGGCGTCCCAAATCCCAAATTATTTGGAATTTGGGCAACACGTATAATATCATCAGGAAATTTTTTCGGGCGTAATATTCCATAATTTTTAACATGATATTAAATTTCCGTAATTTTTCACGTAATATTACGGAAATTTTCGAAAATTTTCGAAAGTTATTGAAATGTTAAAATTCCGTAATATTACGGATGCTATTTTCCGTAATTTTGACGTTTTAAAAAATTTTCGAAAATTTTCGTAATTATTACGAAAATATTTGCCTAAAAATTTTCGAAAGTTTATCGTTTTAAAAAATTTCGAAAATTTTCGTTTATTTATTGTTTATTTATGATCTTGTTTATTTATGATCTTGTTTATTTATTTTGTTTCGAACTTTTTCACAAAATGATCTTGTTTATTTACTCTTTTTCCAGAAATTTTAAAAACTATATACTCTTTTTTCAAAAAACTATATACTCTTTTTCAAAAACTTATTTTGTTTCGAACTTTTTCAAACAACTATATACTCTTTTTCCATTAATTTTCAAAAACTTATTTATTTTGTTTCGAACTTTTTCAAAAAACTATACTCTTTTTCCAAAAACTTATTTATTTCGCAAGTAAGTATGTTGGTTTTTGACGAGGTTGGACGCCAGTTGCTATCCGTAAAATCTTCATTTGATGTTGTGTTTCCGGGTCATCTGAGACTCCAGTGAATCTTCTTGAGTCCCTTCGGTTGTGTTAAAGTGATGGGCGGGGTGGAGTTCTGATGGTAAAACACTGTTAGTTCTCGACGTTCCTTTCCTTGATTAATACAGCCCTTATACTACGATTTTCCTGTGGTGACATTCCGCCATAATCGCGGTAACAGGTAGTCGTCCAATGGGGGTTATTCATAAAGTAGGATACCCCCTGTTGTCTAGAAGTAGAATACTCTCAGACGCTAACATGCTTACTTAGAAAACAGTACACAGAGATTGAATCAGTTTATTCAATACTGTTTCTAATATTTTTTTTTCTTTTCTTTTTTCCTTAGTATCAATAACAAATTTTCGGAATTTTTCAAAGATTTTCGAATTATTTTTGCGAATTTTATTTTCTATTTTTTAAAAAAATATTCAAAATTACATATTATTATAGTTTTTTTCGAACATTTTGTAAGAATCCTCTTACGGCAGAAAACTACAGAAGCAAAGATAATTATTATACGTTCAATCCAGAGCAAAACTTAAGATATTAATTGATTAAATTAATAGGAGAACCTGTCCCCGCTTTATTGAATTCTTATGCCTTATATAAAAATACATATAATTATTAATAAATAAAAATAAATATAAATACATATTACTTAGGTTCATAGAACCAGGTCCGGACAAGGCAAATTCATAGAAATATAAATATAATATAAATAAAATATAAATGAAATATAAATAAATATCCTTTGACCCAAATAAAGTAAATAAGTTAATTAATACAACAGGTCAAAGTACCAATAATAATAAATATAATAAATATAATATAAACAAAAATGTAAATACAATCAATCCTAATTGATTGTCAGTTACGCCTAATTTCCCATCTATGTAATCTGAAACATTAGATAAATTGGTAATACATTTGATATCAGATTAATGTAATACACATAGATTATCATGCACATCCGCGCACAAAGGCTAAATAAAGAAAAGAAAAAGAAAGAAAAAGAAAATAGAGGGGGTAACACATAATCCGTTACATTCTCCCCAACTACAAGAAATCAACGTCCTCGTTGATTGTTAAATTCAGAAACTAATTCCATGGCATTTTTGAGGTTTGATAATGGCTCCCAGGTTGCATCGTGCAAAGGGTATCCTTTCCATTTAATTAAATAAAGAGGTTTATTGCGATGAAGTTTCTTATCGAGAACTGATTCAACTTCATATTCTTCTTCAAGATCTTCTGTTATTTCAGGAGGAGGAGGAGAAGGTTGTTCAAATTCTTCAGTTGTTTGGTAAGGTTTTAATAAAGATACATGGAAAACAGGATGAATCCTCCAATTTGAAGGTAATTGTAATTTATAAGCAGTTTCAGAAATAACTTCCTTTATTTCGTAGGGTCCATAGTATTTAGGAGTTAACTTTTGAGAAGGTCAATTCTTTTCTACGGCATCTCGAATATTTTGTGAAGATAGGAGTACTTGTTCTCCAACATGATAGATTTGATATTTTCTGTGTTGGTTGGCATATTTTCTTTGTTGATTTTGAGCATACATCAAGTTATCAATAGCTAATTTCATGGTATTATTCCATTCTAATACAAAATCATCAGCGGCGGCAACATTTGTAGGATGAGAGAGTGAGGAGGGAGTTAAAGGGTGTTGTCCACAATCCAATTCAAATGGGGTGTAATTTGTTGAAAGTTGTTTCGAATTATTATATGCGAATTCTACAGCAGGAAGTAATTGATCCCAATTATCCTGTTTATAATTGCTATAGATTCGTAACATTTGTTCCATAGTTTGGTTCATCCGCTCTGTTTGTCCGTCGGTTTGGGGGTGAAATGCAGTTGACATAGATAATTTAGTATCTAATTGTTTAAATAATGCTTTCCAAAATTTACTTGTAAATTTGGCATCTCGATCGGAGATTATTGTTTTCGGCAGTCCATGATATCAGAAGATGGTACTGAAAAATATCTCAGCTACTTCAGGAGTAGTAACATTCGTGGTTGTTAGTTGGAAATGTGCTCTTTTTGTTAAACGGTCTACAAATACTACAATTGCATCATATTTCTGTTTAGTCATTGGTAGTTGTACGACAAAATCCATTGTCACTTGTTCCCACCGTCTAGCAGGTGTTGGTAAAGGTTGGAGTAGTCCAGAAGGTTGATGGGTCCTTCCTTTGTTTCGTTGGCATTCATNTTTGTTTTGCCTGGTCGGTATCGAACTTTAAAGTCATTAGCTTGTAATAATTCCATCCATCGAGCCTGTCGACGGGAGAGTTGGTGTTGACTTTTGATATATTCCAACGAGGCATGGTCCGTTTCCACAGTAAATGATTTTCCTTCAAGATATGGACGCCAAACTTTTATGGCATGAACTATAGCTAATAGTTCTTTTTCATGTGTCGGGTAGTTAAGCTCAGCTGCGGAAAGTTTTCTAGATTCGTATGCGATAGGTTGTTCACCACGGCCTTGGTCTTGACTCAAAACTGCACCCAATGCAAAATTCGAAGCATCTGTGGTAACAGTAAAGGTTTTAGAAAAGTCAGGTAAGAGTAATACTGGAGCAGATGTCAACTTATCCTTTAACATCTCGAATGCGCGTTGTTGATCTAATT
>PQFF01000017.1:10679-58793 GCA_003547095.1 Diversispora epigaea | reverse complement strand
AATAATAATTAGAAATATCAATCAATAGTAATCGTTAATTTCAAATCTTTGATGAAGTAAATTAATTGTTCTAGTAAAATTTGATCAACATCTTATTTGTTTTCTATAATACCATTATTGTCCAAAGCATAGTAGAGATTGTTTATAATTCTGCAATGAACCTGCAATGCCCATTAGAGAAATCAAATCAAATTTCATATTCAGATTACATGACATTATTTAGCAGGATAATAATAGATATGATTTTATCAACTCTAAGAATCAATTATAAGAATTAATTATAATATTTAATTATAAATTAAGCATAATGAAATGATTTTTTACCTTTCCTGTTAATTTCGCGAAATTATTAATCATCATCCAATAAAATTAAAAACAATCGTATGCTGCTTTACTTGATCTTCGTTAAAATTTCTATGTTCAAATTCTTCGGTTCACTATAGCATTTTCTTCTGGTGAAATTATAAAAATTAGAACATATTAAGCAAACGGATTATTAAGATAAAAAAAATGCTTACCACAACTCTAATAACCTTTTTAAAATAAAAAAAAGAATTTCGGGAAATCGTGTTCTACATTGTTATGGCCGACATCAGAACACCTTTTCATTCAGCTCGGATTAGTTTTCTACAATATTTACAACCAATCGTATCTGAATCATTCTTACAGTTTTTACGAATTTTAACGCATTCCATATCCCTCTAGCACCCAGAAGATCTGATATTTCTCTTGCAACAATTATAAACCTCTTACAACCTTCTGAACTAACGTTTTCTACTTGAAAGCAATCTCAATATCCGCATAAAAACTCAGGCTTAGTAGAATCTACTATTCTTAAAGTAATTATACGAAACAACCCAAGCTGGTCTATCATCTTGTTTGGTGCGGATATAACGTGATTACCTTTATGCTTATATAAAGTAGAAGATTGTTGATGCGCATCTTTAACTTCATAACGATATTCGGGCTGTGTACTTTGATGAACCAATTTCGTTTCCATATGGCATTTAGGACCTGCAAACCTTGAATCAGTTTCACCGAGACACTTAGATCATTTGCCTGTTTGAAAGTGAACACGTATTAGGTGCTCAAGATGTTCCTCCGTTAATGATTCATACTTTGCGGGATTCGGCCTTTTATAAATACCATACTCGTTTAATTTATCATTCGTGAAGTTGTTCTCGGTATAAAATTTTCTGTCATTCGTTCCTTTAGTGAAGATGATAATATTATTCCACACATTTCGATTATGGTCTTTCGCCACCTATTCTATAAATTTTGCTTGAAGTTTGTACGAGCCTTTTGTTCTGACATCGGGTTCTTGTACAAACTTTTACTTTATACATCTTGCCAAAAATCGGATGCACAGTTTCATCGTCATCTTTATCTTCGTCAGAATCGCAGAAGCCTTCTTTATTGTAATTTTTCTAGTTTCAGATTCGGATGAATCTCCAACTTTCACATTTTGAGCTCCAAACAATGATTGCTGTAAAGCTTTTCCCCAGTTCCGTATTTCCAATGGCAAGAATACATCGTTGGTATAACTCAAGCGCATTCGCACCAAAAATGACAAGTACAATTCAATGAGTAAATCTGTAAAATAATAATAATAATAAAATGTTCGTTAATAACAACTCATGATGTTTTCTAACAAGCGTTACCTAATTACAACACACATCTGCATTCTTTCAAAAAGATTTGATCTAGAAGCTTAATACAGTACACAATATTCAACCTTATTCTAGTCTTCAACTTCTTCTTGACATGAAAGTAATCTTCTTTTTCTTGATCATTATTTTCTACTTCTTGATAATCCATCACGCTGCAAAAATAAAATTATAATAGTAGAATTAAATATAATGAGATATAAAAAACTTGACAATAAAATTAAATAAATTTTTTTCAAAAATTAATTTTATTTACAAAAGAAATAGGAAAATAAGGAATATATCGAAATGAATTTCTAATTAATTGACTATATAAAATTTTAAAGAAAATATAAGAAAATCTAAATTTATTAAAGAAAATATAAATTGGATAGGGAATGAACGATCATAACTATAAGACTAACTTAATCGCTCAACTTTTTATTCTTAATATGATCTCTTTTAACTTCACCATCCCAACAACATAGAAATCTTAAAATCGTAATCAGTTTACGCGAACAATTTATACTCTTTTGTGTGATATGAAACTTCAATATTTCTTTCAAATCCAATTAGGGGCCCAATGACTTTTGCATTGTTCGTTTGATTGTGAGAAAAACTCGGCTCTGGTAGAGATAGTACAAAGCAAGTGGTCTTCTTGATTTTTATGGCAAACAGGTGTTCAAGTTTACCAGTGAGATGATAATTTTTTAAGCAAGAAAGCCAAAATGAATATTTTTCTCCAGTAATATGCATCTTGAAATTTAATGATCTCAGGAATGAAATCTCAAAAGTGTCAATATCGGTTTGAGAGATATGGGATATTTCTGCCCAGAACTTGGTTGCATATATCATATCATTGTGCCATTTGTTCGCCAACATAAGAGCGATAGTGAAGAGTTGATACTCGTTGGTAAAGTTGAGGTTA
The DNA here is from genome assembly GCA_003547095.1 of Diversispora epigaea. NCBI lineage: Eukaryota > Fungi > Glomeromycota > Glomeromycetes > Diversisporales > Diversisporaceae > Diversispora > Diversispora epigaea. The sequence continues at coordinate 56,219 of PQFF01000017.1, read as the reverse complement.
TTTCCTTTTTTGATGTACCGTTGTACATATTTTAGTGATAAGAAGACGGTTGTTTCAGATATTGGAGATTTTGATATCATCTAGAAATATAAAGAAAGTATTAGTTAATATTTATTAATACATTATAATAACATATATAATAAAGAAAAAATACCTCAGTACAAAATTCTTTGAAATGTAAACTTGCAGATCTGTAGCTGCCATATTTTTTCCAACCCCACATCTTAACGACAACGCTCGCCGATAACTCGCCTAATACGTGTGGTGTAGATTTTGTTGCTCTTTTATTAGAAGTAAGGTTTTGCATTACGATGATATTTGTGTTGTAAAAAGTGGTAGGAGAGAAAAGATATAGATCAATTTAAATGAGTATCAAGGACAAAAGACTTATTTTTAAACTAATAATTTTGTTGGTTTCGTTAATTTGGAGAGAGAAAAGAGAAAGTGAGATTTTTTTTAAAAAAAATCAAAAATTTTGATTAGATCTGGAAAAATCAATGGCAATTTTCCATCTAAAGTACCAGTAATACAAAAATTTTATTCAATCACCTGTAACACAAAACTTATGACTTGCTGTACTGCTATATGTAAAAGTACATATGACGTCCCTCACTATAATATTATAGTAAGAAAATTAATTTGTTATAATAAGAATTTTAGGTTAGGTAAATATCATGTGTCGACCAAAATTTTTATATCAAGGGCAAACTGTATAAACTTAAATTTCATATATAGAATTATATACTTTCTAGAAAATTTCATTTTTTCTATATCAAATATAACTAAATAATTAGAAGTTATATGAATATGGTTCTTCAAATCATCGAAAAAAATCTTGATGTATTTTTCCAAAAAAATGTTTTTAAAATTTAATATAAAAAACAATTGAAAATTCCAACAAAATAATAAGTATATTAATCATTAATGATATATTATTAACTCGTTTATTATTTTAAATTCAGATCTATCAAAGTTCCGATGATATATACAATATCATTTTGAGACCATTGTTTGTGATAATACCAAATTTTTAAATAACATCAAAGCTTCAAAGTTACAATAGATCTTATAATAAATAATAATGATGGAATTGAAATATTTATATGTGAAATGGTACATTCAATAGATTTATTAGATTCAATAGGTTTTATTTTCAAATAAACGATTATCTCTAGTTTACAGAATCTGGCCGCAACATTTAAAGCATCAATATGAACATCTTCNGTCTTCTTGATTTTTATGGCAAACAGGTGTTCAAGTTTACCAGTGAGATGATAATTTTTTAAGCAAGAAAGCCAAAATGAATATTTTTCTCCAGTAATATGCATCTTGAAATTTAATGATCTCAGGAATGAAATCTCAAAAGTGTCAATATCGGTTTGAGAGATATGGGATATTTCTGCCCAGAACTTGGTTGCATATATCATATCATTGTGCCATTTGTTCGCCAACATAAGAGCGATAGTGAAGAGTTGATACTCGTTNATTTTTTCTATATCAAATATAACTAAATAATTAGAAGTTATATGAATATGGTTCTTCAAATCATCGAAAAAAATCTTGATGTATTTTTCCAAAAAAATGTTTTTAAAATTTAATATAAAAAACAATTGAAAATTCCAACAAAATAATAAGTATATTAATCATTAATGATATATTATTAACTCGTTTATTATTTTAAATTCAGATCTATCAAAGTTCCGATGATATATACAATATCATTTTGAGACCATTGTTTGTGATAATACCAAATTTTTAAATAACATCAAAGCTTCAAAGTTACAATAGATCTTATAATAAATAATAATGATGGAATTGAAATATTTATATGTGAAATGGTACATTCAATAGATTTATTAGATTCAATAGGTTTTATTTTCAAATAAACGATTATCTCTAGTTTACAGAATCTGGCCGCAACATTTAAAGCATCAATATGAACATCTTCACCAAATTTTCTCTATAATCCTCTTTCAGCAATATTTACACACTCGATCTATATAATTCATAGTTAATTCGGGAAAAAAATTTTTAAAAAATAAAAGAAATCGATAATAATAAGATGAACATTAGTTAACTCACATTATTACTCAACTTCACTTAACTTCACTTATTAAACTTCTAACTTTCAAATTCACTTATGAACTTTATTTAATTCGTAATTCACGTGAAATTTGAAGGTAATTAATCAAAAAAAAGTTTTTCTTGTCAAAAAAGGACATGGAATCTTATTAATGTTACCATTCTAACTTAAAAATATATAATCAGTAACTTTATTTTTTTACCATAATCGATAAAATGACCATTGTAATTTTCTGTTTCAGCTTGAGATTAAAAAGATTACAGTACAAAACGTAGGAACTAAATGAAAAGTTGCAAGGAAAAAATCAATAAAAAAGTAATTTTGTTGGAAGAAGGAAATAAATTCTTGAAAAATTTAGGTTCAAAGCTTCAGGAAGAAATTTAAGCTCCAAAATGAATTGTTTGGACATAATGGCAAATGATAAATAATATTATTTTTTATAATTTGTGATCAGTTGGATTTGTCTGCTATAGAAAATAAAGAAAGTGTTATTTAAAGTTATAATGGTAATTATATATTGAAATTAAATGTTCTTGGATACTTTCCTAAGTGAATTAATAAAACGGAGTGCCCTTTCAAGTTTTGGAATGCTGAAATTTCAGTTAATATATAATAATTAATGCTGCAGATCCAAGATCCAATAAATCCATCCGATTTTTTACAATAAATAATGAAAATTATTGAACAAAGGCAATAATAGTAATTAAACATCAATATTACTTGATCCTTTATACTTTTCTAAGTGAATTTATCAAGTGGCACACCCTTTCAAGTTTTGGAATGCAGAGATTTGATGAAAATGTGATAATTTAATAATGTAAATCCGAATTCCAATAAATGCATCAGATTTTTTTACAAAAAATGAATAAAATTATTACAAAAAGGTTATAATAATTAAACATCAATATAACTTGATCCTTGATACTTTTCTAAGTGAATTTATCAAGTGGTACACCTTTTCAAGTTTTGGAATGCAAAGATTTTGACGAAGATACAAGAACAACCAAAAGAAATGAAGAAAATTATTATATACAAATTTATTTATTAATAAAAAAATATAATTACACATTATTTGAATTTTAACGGGTATACAAAGCTACGTTTGCCAACATCACCAATGCATTGGCGTCATGCAAATTTGGCATCCCATCATTATATTCTTCTTCCTCTTCATTATTATCATCAACCTATAAAAATATATTCATCTTTAATTTATTATATTATTTAATTTACCAAATTATAATAAAATTATTTATCATACTTACTTCCATTTGTTGCTGGACATTAAAAGATACATTTGCCAGCATTATGAGACCATTTGGATGATAGAGAGAATCCAAATGGTTATCGTCATCATCACTATTTTGGTGGTCATCGGATGTATCCATAATATTCTCACCATTATCATTATTATTATCGTTTTCATTATTTCCACCATCATTTTCATTGCCACCATTATTATCATTATTATTAATATTATTATTATTATAATTATTATTATTATGAGTATTGTCATCACCATTATTATTATCCCCTTCTTCAACCCTCACCCTCTTTCGCGGTCTTCCAGGCTTGCATCTCTCAACTTCTTTGAATTTTCAAAGATATTTATTAAATAACACTTTATTTAATTTAAATATACCAATTTAAATTTACCTTGTGACATCATGTTATTCATGTTCTTATGAGGCCGTCCGTGCTCTTTCTTTGATGGACGACCTCTTCTCTTAATTGGTGGTGGTGGCAGAGATGGAGAATATCGTCGTGGAGGTGGTACTGCACCTTTAAAAGAAAAAAAGAAATGAAGATATTTATGTTAGTATAGATAAACGAATAATATATGGATGCTTTTTTTTTTGATCACCTCTTTTTGATCTTCTCAAAGTAGTCAAATTTTTGTTATCATTTTTTGTTTGAGAAGATTTTCTCTTTGACATTTTGTTATTTGTAATTCTTATAGATAAAATTTTAATGAGCAGAATATACTCAAAGTTATTTGAAAATTTTAAGCGAATAAAAACTCTTGAAAAANCTTTCGCGGTCTTCCAGGCTTGCATCTCTCAACTTCTTTGAATTTTCAAAGATATTTATTAAATAACACTTTATTTAATTTAAATATACCAATTTAAATTTACCTTGTGACATCATGTTATTCATGTTCTTATGAGGCCGTCCGTGCTCTTTCTTTGATGGACGACCTCTTCTCTTAATTGGTGGTGGTGGCAGAGATGGAGAATATCGTCGTGGAGGTGGTACTGCACCTTTAAAAGAAAAAAAGAAATGAAGATATTTATGTTAGTATAGATAAACGAATAATATATGGATGCTTTTTTTTTTGATCACCTCTTTTTGATCTTCTCAAAGTAGTCAAATTTTTGTTATCATTTTTTGTTTGAGAAGATTTTCTCTTTGACATTTTGTTATTTGTAATTCTTATAGATAAAATTTTAATGAGCAGAATATACTCAAAGTTATTTGAAAATTTTAAGCGAATAAAAACTCTTGAAAAAAAAAGTCACTGGAACTATTAAATTAATCCTTAAATGGTAAATCATGTGAATTTCGGGTAAATTGTGATGTCACTACCATTTAAGGGATAATATATATTAATTGTGAAATGGGGATAAATTAAAAATATAAATCATGTTTCACACATAAGTTTGCCCTTTTTTAAAATCAGCCAAAAATTTAAAAATTGGGATCAAAATATTTTATAAAAATTTTTAATGATAGTCAGAGAAGACCTAAAAAGAATTGTCAACTGGAAAAGAGATAATTCTATGAGATGATTATTACTTTATAAGAATTGGCGTCACTTTATGCTTAAAAGTAAAAGTTCTATGTTGGCAGTACGAAAATATCAAAAATAGAAAAATGTTATTGAAAATAAAAAACATTAGAATTCAAATAGGAGTGTGAATGAAGTTTTTAATTGAAAAAAATGTTGTTCGAAATAAAATGAAGAAAAAATGTTAGGATGGTAATAAAAAATAAAATAATTAGTAGAAAAAATCTTACATAACAGATGAAATTCGTTAGTATAAAAGAAAGTATTAATAAAAATATAAATTTTCAATAGAAGAAAATCATTAGTAAATCTAATGAGAAATAAATAGAAAAATAAATCATTAGTAGAAAAGAAACGAGGTAAAAGTTAATAAAAATAGATGTTAATAAGGCATTAGATTAAAAATATAAATTATTATATTAGCACAAATAAAGATCATTAATCGAGTAGAATAAAAATGTTATCAGAAATTATTAGATGAAATAGATTAGTAGTAATGGAAAAATGAAATGAAGAATAAAGATCATAATTAGAAAAAGGAAATCGTTGGTGGAAAAGAAATGTTTGTAAAAATGAAATGTTAATAAAATTGTTAGTAGATTAATAATAGGAATGATAATTAGAAAAAGAAAGAAAATTGCAACAGAAAATATAAAATCGTCAGTAAAATAGAATTTGGCAAGATATTTAATAAAGAATTTTTTTAGTATAATAAAATATAGAATGAAATGTTGGTAGGAATGCTAGAAATAAATTGTAGAATTAAAATTGTACCAGGAACAGAGTGATGAAATCACGAAGTGTATGGAGAAATGTTGTTTGTCCGCAAAATCTTGAAGGTGATTGGTCGGCATGATCGTATTTGTCATGTCCTGCATATTTTTCACACATGCGTTCTTTCACGTGTAAACGTCGTGTGTGTGTGAAAGACAGAATTTGGCGAAGCAGTTCTTTAACGTTAGTGTTAACACCTTGACAAAACTTTTGTGCCAACTTCTTGACAAAGTAACTTTGGCAAGTGGAAAATAGTCCTTGGCATAATGAAATCTTCCTAGATCAAGAGATTTACGAAAGACAGAAATTGGCATAACGTAACGAAATGTGCAGTTCGTTCGCGGTGTAACATTTACAAGAACTAACTTTCGAATTGCACTAACTTCTTTGAAACAAAAAATTCTCACTGACAGTTTTTAATTTCTGTAATTTCTTTTACTAAGTTAAGAAAGGATACCTTCAATCTAAAAAATTCTCACCGACAGTTCTTATTTCCCATAATTTCCTTTACTAGATTGAGAAAGGATTCCTTCCATCTAAAAAATTTCCACTGATGGTTCTTAATTTCCGTAGTTTCCTTTACTAAGTTAAGAAAGGATTCCTTCCATCTAAAAAATTCCCACTGACAGTTCTTAATTTCCGTAATTTCCTTTACCAAGTTAAGAAAAGATTCCTTAGATCTATAATTGAAGGGGATAATTACGATTTGTCAGTGGAAATTTTTTACAATATTCAATTTGTATAAAATAAAATAATCATTTTATTCATTTGTTTTTATGTGTATCGTTGATATTTAAATTTTGTAAAAAATAATGCCTTGTTATGCTGACACGATCGTGAGGATTAAATATACGAAACAACATGTGAAAGAGAAAGAGAATTCAGATTTATTAGTGGTATGGGCCCTCAGCACATATCCCATTGAGGGTGAAAATTATGATATCGAATTGGTTTTATTTGTTCCCGACAATCCAAAAAAAAGAGACCCTGAAACTCAAGCTATTTTCAAGAGAGATAATTTTTTTTCTGTCGGAGGCAAAATTGTGCCTGGACAATATGGTGGTAACAGAAGAGCAAAGGTGTTTATTATATGATATGTTAACTGAAATTTGTTTATAATGTTATAATATATTAAATTTAAAATGTCAATTTTAGATGACAGTTTCAACATCTACACACATAATGATTCTTAAAGCTCCTGAATTAAATAAATGTCCTTTAAAGATTTCTTTGGTCGGAATTCCTCAAGAAACACCAACTGAAATTAAAAATGATATTGTTATCAAGATATTAGTAACTGATTATGTTGGCCAAGAGTGTGATTTTATTACAAAAGTTGTTTTCTCGTCACAAGATTCACGTCTTGCACATTTAAAAAATACTATTCGTCCCCAAGAATCGTTGATTTTTGTAGTTGGGCAAATGGAAATTATCAATAACGAATTTTATATATATGCCAGAGATATTAATTTCATTGATACTCGTTCTATTAAGAGAAAAGGTTTTGAAAATAATTCACCTCAAGATTCCTCGGCAACTCAAAACAGTACTAGATCTAAACTCATGATTACACATCAGAATATTTTTGAAAACTCGAAAGACGAATTAGAAGGTGATACTTTGCTTTCGATTGGCTCAAGCAGTCTTGTAAATAAATCGGAATCAGATTATTCTCACTCGTTAGAATGCACAGGGGATAATGATTTTAATAAATCAGTTGAAACTGAATGTTTCACCCGTGATGCTCGAAACAATGAATTAATTGATCGTGAAAATGAAACTGGTAAATCGGTAAAAAGAAAAAGGATTTCAAACAAAAAGGGTAAAGAATGTACAGTTTATAATTTAAGATCACATAATGTAAAAACTGATAATATTGAAGAAATGTAATACCTTTTTTTTTTTATTTTTGAGTTCCGTCATTATTTAAGTATAAATAAAATATGTAGTGACAAGTGTATATTTTATAGTTACAATTACAAATAAAATCGTGTTTAAATATCATTAAAATACAACTTTATCACGAGCGAATTTGAACCATTGTTCTCTTCCTGCTAAACCAAAAAGAAAAGTAAATCCTTACATTCCCATTTTGTTGTACTAACTTCTATTTTTTGTAAATTCTTTAATATAAAAAAATATTAATATACTTATTTTGTAAAATCTGTCATTTTTATTACAACCACCTAAAATTGTAAAATATATAATTAAAACTTAAATTTTACAAATATCCAATCATAATGGTCATCATTGAAACTAGAGGAGAATCTCGAAAGAAAAAGGATCGTAAACGAAAAGCAAGTCGTCGTGTTATACAACAATTCCGAAAATCTGATAATGAAAAATCAAAACAACATATGATAAAACTTCGCCAAAACAAAAGCTATAATCAAGCATGTAACTTGATATCAAAAAACAAAAGACAAAAAAAAATTGAAATTCGACTTACAAAAGATCTTCTTGCCAAAAGCAAAAATATTCCATTACGTGTTTTAGAAATGGACGAAGAATTTAATGATACAATTAATAACCATGCGACTTGGCCACAAAAAATAAATCAAGAAATATCAAAAAATACTCTAGCACAATTTATAGACCAAACCAATCTTAATGAATTACGAGAATTATCATGTGCCGCTTGCTCAAGACTTCATAATAATAAAAATTACAAAAAAATACCACTAAATGAAATTAATCTTTTTTTATTCAAAGCTCCACCAGAACTCTCTGATCGATCGTTTGAGATTAACTTTCATTATGAATATCCTAATATTGATAATTGCGGTTATAATATCCTTCTCGACAGAACCAGTTTGATATATCCATCTGAACCTCAAAATACAAATGATTCCATATTTCAAGCATCTTTAAGTCTGCGAATCTGTAATATTTGTTATACGTATTTACGGAAAGACAAAATTCCTCCACTATCCCTGGTTAATAATATGTGGATTGGACCTACTCCACCATGTCTTCAAGATCTTACAATTCCTGAACAACTTATCATATCACCCAGTTATTTGTGTATAAATCTCATACAACTAACAGATAAAAGACACACTTATCATAAACTCAGAGGTCACATTATAACATTACCTCAGAATCCTATTTCGTTAGTAAATGTTTTACTGTTACCAATATATCGACTATGTGAATATCTGAAAGTCGTATTTGTTGGAAAAGGAAAACCTCCTGTGAATTTGCTGAAAAAAATACTCCAAGTTCGAAAAAGTAGAATTACTGCTGCGCTTAAATGGCTCTTTGAACATAATGTCTTATTTAAAAATAATTTTAATTTTGACAAAAATTCTTTAGACCTCTTACCGGAAGGAGAAATTTCCAAATCACTAACTTGGACCACTACAACTTTAAATCTCGATTCTCAGAACATAGAACACTTCACCGGATATACTCAAGATTCAACTGATAATTTTGAAAGTAATAACAATGATTCCGACGAAGACAACGAATTTTCTGAATCCACAGACAATAATACTATTGGCAGTGCTTGTGAACTTAGACCCTCTGGAATAGTTCATACTAACGATACACCGATTTCCAAAAAAGAACTTACTTTACTTTCCTTTCGAAGATTAATGAACAACGTATCTCACAAAAACCATAATCACGAGCCATTACGATCTCAAATAATTCTTGTACCTCATGATAATACACCATTAAACGAGTATAGTGACGAATTTCTCTTTCCTGCAAGCTTTCCCGTCCTCTATCCATATGGCATTGGTGGTCATGAAGGTCGTCCGTTACACGTATCATTAAGACAATACACCAACCATCTCATGTGTCATCGTAATCCGAAATTTAGACAACACAGGTCATTTCCTTTTGTCGCCTTTAACATTTTACAGAGACGAGAAGTATCTTCTGAGACATATAATTTAACGAGAAATTATAATTTCGAACGATCCGCTAACCTAATCGCTACACTCAAATCCGAAGATATTTCGATTGCTATTAACCAGGAGCAAAACAAACAACCTATTACCAATCCCGCAATTCTCGAACTGCTTAAAAATGTAAATTCTTCGGAACCAAGACTAATGGCATCACCTCAATCACGTACCCGCATGCGCAACGAAATACGTGCTGTAATTACGCAAGATGGAACACCTTCACTTTTTATTACGATCAATCCCGCTGATCTCCACAGTCCTATTGTCATGATGTATGCTGGCAAAGAAATCGACATTAAAAATCTCCCACCTGAAAACTTTCCAAAAACCACTGAAAGAGCCAGACTCGCACACTTTGATCCTTCGGCAGTTGCGAAATATTTTGATGTGACTATCTGAAGTATAATAAATACAATAATTGGTTATGATTAAAAGAACGGCGGCATATTCGGAATAATAAAAAATTACTATGGCGTTGTCGAATATTAAGATCGTGGCACTCCGCACTGCCACATGCTCGTTTGGCTTCATGGAGCACTAGACCCAATTACTTTACAGAAAAAACTTAAAAATGACAATGATTTCCGTCAACACCTATTACAATATATTAGCGAAATCGTACGAGAAGATCTTAGTTACCTTATGACCGAAAATGAATTTTTAACTGACGAAATGCTCGAAGTTGAATATACAAGACCGAAGACGATTTTAGAAAAACGAATGCACCCATCATTTCAACCTATTCCAGATCCTAGGTTACCTAATTTTGATGAAAATTTTCGCACGAACCTACTCTCGATTGCAAAACGAACCCTTTTCTATCGTTGCAATAAAACTTGCAAAAAATATAATCGTGGCTTACAAAAAAATTGCAGGTTTGATTTTCCAAGAGAATTAGTTAATCCACCGGGTATGATTTTTCCCGAACAAGGGATTATTGCTGTTCAATGTACGAATGCCTTCATAAACAATCACAATCAGTACATAACAGCCGCTTGTAGAGGAAACAACGACATCAAATTTATTTCAACACGAAAACTTGCTTTAGTCTACATTCACTATATCACAGATTATATTACCAAATCAGATATTAGTACCCATAGTTCTTTTTTAATGTGTGCTGCCACGCTTGAAACATTTCTTACACAAACATCTAATGATAATTCCTCAGATACTATAAATAAATCCCGCAAACTAATGATGAAATGCCTTAACAAGATATTAGGACAAACAGAACTTACGAATCCACAAGTCTCAGCATATTTACTGGGAATCTGTGACCATTATACTCCAAACAAATTTGTTTCTATTTATCTCAAAACTTTTACATCATACCTTATGAGAGAATGGATGAAATATCAAAGTTCCTTCCAAGATAGTTGCGGATCTGATGATGAATCTAATGATGAATCTGATGATGAATCTGATAATGAATCAGATAATGAATCTGATGATGAATCAGATATAAATGATGGACAGAATTGTCAAGATACAACATCAGAAACGTTCGTAATATCTACTTCCAATGGTAAACTGGCAGCAATAAATTTTCGAATGAACTATCAATTCAGAGGTAATTCTCTACGCAATATTAGTCTATATGACTATGCCTCTACGATTCGAAAAACTCCGATTAACTCATACGAACTTTCAATGCTATCAAAACAACGAACGAGGCAAGGAAACTCCCTTGCTCAAGATCGTTTTTACTTTCGTGGAGGCGATACCGACGACAATCAAGAATCCTCAAGTAATAATATTCACCCGCAATGTAAATCTCACATACAAATCCACTGCAAACGTAAATCTGAAAGAATAGTAGTACTACAAGGAAAAGGAATATCAAAAAAGAATGATCCCGAAAATGCAGAATATTATAGTCTATGTATTCTCGCATTATTCAAACCATGGGAAACTGTTCATGACCTACGAGAAAATTACAGTTTGTGGACAGAAGCGTGTCAGGCTTTTCTAACTGAACTGCATCTATCACCACGTTTGCTATCTGTAATTCGTAATATTGAGCTATTGCACAGATGTTCTGAAGAAACAGTTTTGGATCGTGAACTCCGACGAAATGCCAAACACGACCCCACACTTGCAAAAGCTTGTAGAATAGAACGTTCCGTACCAGGATATGATACTAACGAAGATCTCTTATTTGATGAAAGTGATCAAATGATAAATGATTCTACGGACCGAAACGAGACCAGATTAGACCCTGAAACAATCATTAGTTCTGGTCTAAAAAATGTAAATACAGTCAATATTGCAATGAATTTTCTACGCATCCGAGGCAGATTTATTACAATTCAACGATCGATCCTAACGAAACCAAATAATTCGCGTGTAATTGAAATCTGCGGTACAATAGACACAAACCTTTTAACTCACAACGACACTATACGTAAAAGCAACATACGCGATAATGAACTATTAAAAATATGGCAAGATACGATTACCGCTCGAAAAACGATCTGGCAAAATGACAACAACACTAACAACTTATGTAATAATATATTTCAAAATCAACACCTTAATCGAGATAATATTGGACACATCTCACTTGAAGCAGGTCCTATAAAAAACGTTACAGATCCAATCAACACGTTTTGTTATGATTTAAACGAAGAACAGAAAAGGGCTTATTTTCTTATGTGTAACCACCGTCAAAGAAATCAAGTAACAAATATGAACAAACCCTCGCAGTTACTTCTCTACCTTACTGGCGCAGGTGGAACTGGAAAATCCAAAGTAATTCAGGCTATCAAATCTTATTTCGAATATACCTTACAACATGAAACTTTATTAATCCTGGCATCTACAAGAAATGCGGCTGCGAATATCAATGGACATACTATTCATTCAACATGCGGTTTCAGATTTGGGGAAAATCACAAAACTACAAATGTCTTATCAGACGAAACATTACACCGACTACAAGAATTCTGGTCAAAAATTGAATATGTTATTATAGACGAAATTTCTATGGTTGGCCAAACGCTCTTGGCGGAATTCCATAGCTTCTTAAAAAAATAAAAGGAATCGATAGTCTTGCCCCGTTCGCTGGAATTAATATTCTCTTTGCCAGTGATTTTATGCAATTACCACCAGTTTTGGACTTGGCACTATACGTACCAGACAAAATCAACTCTTTGGTTAATAAAGACAATCCTCCGGAATACAAAAAAAAAAATGTACACCTGTCTTATCAATAAATTCCAAGACAGTTACGAACACTGCAGGACGAAACCTTTGGTTAAATGTTAAACACGTAATTTGTTTAAAAAAACCAATGTGACAAATCAAAGATCCATTCTTCGCTGATATCCTTGAAAGTATACACAACGGAAATCTCTTGGAAGAACAAAAATCTGTAATACAATCAAGAATTCTTAGCGATGATCAAATAAACATACCAGAATGGAAAAATGCCACCTTTCTTGTAACAAGAAATGACATCCGTGTACAACTAAATTTTGACGCAACAAAGGAACACGCGCATAACCTTGAACTATACGTGTTGCCCAAATCCCAAATAATTTGGGATTTGGGATGCCAAAATGCACAAATTACTAGTATTTGGGATTTGGGATTTGGGATTTCGGCAAAAAATACTAATTGTAATTTGGAATTTGGGATTTGGGATTTCGGCATTTGGGATTTTGGCATTTGGATTTTGAATTTGGACAGCAGGTATACCTTGAACAACCTCTTGTATATTCTAGTGCAATAGATTCTTACAATCGTGTCACTCTAACAGGAAAAAACCGTCTAAAATTCTTATCTACTCATGATACAAACGAAAATGCACTTTGTGGCATTCTTCCTTTATCCATTGATATGAAAGTTGCTTTAACGACTAACATATGTACAAACGACAACTTAACCAATGGCACTCAAGGAATTCTTCAACAAATTATTTATGACAAAGATTCAATAGACCTTTGTTCATCCTCACCCCATGAAAAAATTATAATACTAAAAAACCCACCAAAGTACGTCGTAATAGAATTAATTAACACAACATGTAAACCATATATGAACCTTCCTCTAAACAATGTACCCATTTACCCAATCAAACGTAGTTGCGTTCACAACATCTNTTTTACTTATTTGGTATATACGTGTTGCCCAAATCCCAAATAATTTGGGATTTGGGATGCCAAAATGCACAAATTACTAGTATTTGGGATTTGGGATTTGGGATTTCGGCAAAAAATACTAATTGTAATTTGGAATTTGGGATTTGGGATTTCGGCATTTGGGATTTTGGCATTTGGATTTTGAATTTGGACAGCAGGTATACCTTGAACAACCTCTTGTATATTCTAGTGCAATAGATTCTTACAATCGTGTCACTCTAACAGGAAAAAACCGTCTAAAATTCTTATCTACTCATGATACAAACGAAAATGCACTTTGTGGCATTCTTCCTTTATCCATTGATATGAAAGTTGCTTTAACGACTAACATATGTACAAACGACAACTTAACCAATGGCACTCAAGGAATTCTTCAACAAATTATTTATGACAAAGATTCAATAGACCTTTGTTCATCCTCACCCCATGAAAAAATTATAATACTAAAAAACCCACCAAAGTACGTCGTAATAGAATTAATTAACACAACATGTAAACCATATATGAACCTTCCTCTAAACAATGTACCCATTTACCCAATCAAACGTAGTTGCGTTCACAACATCTGGCGACATGATGGCCCTAAAATTCAAAGAAGATTTCAATGTCTTCAACTCCCAATAACACCGGCCTTTGCACTTACAGATTATAAATCCCAAGGACGAACCCTCCAAAAGGTCGTAATCGATTTAGTAGACAGTAATACAAATAACGGAATATACGTCATGCTTTCCCGTGTACAAAGATTAGAGGATTTACTAATCTTACGGCCTTTTAAAGAAACCATCTTGAACATACGACTACCCCCTTCTCTCCATGCGGAACTTACCCGTCTTGACGAATGTGCACAAAAAACAGCTCTCTTAAAAGAATGGCCAAATGCTTAATCAAAAACTCACAATAAATACTTAAAACTATCCATGTAAACAATTATAAATTGAAATTTAATAATTGAAAAAAATTGAACATTTATTAAAATAATAAAAAAATAAAAAAATTACATTAATCAAATTAAATATCAACCACACAAATAAAAAAAGCTAACTCAAAAAAATATTTACAGCAAACCGTTATTAGTTTTAAAACCCAATATTGTGTTTACAATCAAAAAAACGGAAATACTTCAAAAACAAAAAAAAACAAATGTGTAAAAATACTCAAAGAAATGATTGCATTGACCAACTAGATGAACCTCAAAGCACTCCGTTCCTGGTTTTGCGCGACCAAAGGTCACGCCGCTATCTAATTAGTATTAATAGAAAAGATTAGTAGAAAAAAAACTGTTATTAACATTAAAAATCACGAGTAGCAACAAAAATAACGAAAATAAAATTTGCTTCTCTAAATACACTTCACAGCTCAATTATTTTGATTATCCAAATTCTTTGTCAATTATTAAGTATTTATTTTAGAGAAAGAAATTAAAATTGAATTAAGAAAATTTAATTGGAACGCGTAAAAAATAGAAAAAAACCTACTTACTTTATTCTTTATTTCAGTTGGATTATTATCTTGATTTTAACTATTTATCTATAAAAAAGAATTTTAAATGAAAAAAATAGTAAATAATAAAAGGAAAATTTGTTATCTGAACCCATTCTTCAATTGTTTTTCAGCTTCAACTGTTTCGATTATCCAAATCTTTACTGCAGTTTGATTGATCTCATGATTTTTTTTGGCTATTTATTTTTCAAAGAGAAAATCAAACGTGAAAGTTATAAGTACTATAAATTAAAATTATTATCTAAACCATTTAATCTTCTGATTCTCAGGTGTGTAAAACTTCAATAAAAATTCCTAGAAAAAAACGGTTTTTATGATAAATTACATCAATCAACACACAAAAAATATTATTATTATGAAACAGTAAAATCAAGATCTTACTATTATTTTTCAAATTTTCAATCTTCCAAATGTTTTATGAATAGAATTATTTGTTTTTTTTAAACCTCCCCCCGAAGAGTAGAAAATTCTCTCATTTTTCATTTCTAAATAATATATATTAATGTTCTTCATGTTGAAATAGGATGAGAATATCGAATGAATTGATTGAAGTTTTGTGATAAATATAAATTCCTTTTATGTTGTGTTAAGAACGAAGATATTACATAATTTTGCAATATATAATCAATTTGTTTTTTTTAAAATAACGAACAAATGATTATATAAAAGATTATAGAAAAATTGGAATATAATAAAAATAAATTACATAGCTGAAAGTATCATTTACAAATAAAATTTTCCACTTAATGAATGGAAATTTTGTATCTCGGGATTTTTATCTAAAAATATTAATGTACTTAATTTGAATAATTTAAATTTTACAAATTGAAACATTTATAAAGCCATATCACTTACTTTTTAAAAATAAAAATACAAATTATTTNCAAATGTTTTATGAATAGAATTATTTGTTTTTTTTAAACCTCCCCCCGAAGAGTAGAAAATTCTCTCATTTTTCATTTCTAAATAATATATATTAATGTTCTTCATGTTGAAATAGGATGAGAATATCGAATGAATTGATTGAAGTTTTGTGATAAATATAAATTCCTTTTATGTTGTGTTAAGAACGAAGATATTACATAATTTTGCAATATATAATCAATTTGTTTTTTTTAAAATAACGAACAAATGATTATATAAAAGATTATAGAAAAATTGGAATATAATAAAAATAAATTACATAGCTGAAAGTATCATTTACAAATAAAATTTTCCACTTAATGAATGGAAATTTTGTATCTCGGGATTTTTATCTAAAAATATTAATGTACTTAATTTGAATAATTTAAATTTTACAAATTGAAACATTTATAAAGCCATATCACTTACTTTTTAAAAATAAAAATACAAATTATTTACTCACCAAATCTGTCTGTTACAACTCAAAGCTTATGTGAAAAAAGTAGTTTGACGAAAAGATCATGGTAAAGAACTATGTTACGAAGTAGCTAGACAAAAAATAACAAGTGAAAAATCAATTAGATAGTTATAATAATAAGAACACAGTTTAGATATAGCTAAAGTTAGCAAGAAGCCCCAGATAACAGTAAAATATCTAAGAGGTGAGTAAAATTATGATGATTAGTACCAGGAAATAATTCTTAGAAATAAAAAATATATTATTGCATATATAAAGAAAACTAAAAATAAAGAAGATAAAAAAGACATAGTTACATTAAAGACGAAAATAATAGAATCATTTTTCTTTATTTTTCTTTATTTTCGTGAGAATAAGATGAAGTTAAGATAGTAAATATTTCAACCCATTATTGATTTAGTTTATGATTATATGGTTTCAGATCTGTGACCATTTCTGACGCAATCATATATGAAAATTTTTGATTATTAAAAAAGAATCTTTATTTCACATTTACTACTTTTCAAATAAAAATGTTTAATAAATCATAAAAAATAAGAATTTCCTCGTTTTACTTTGAATAAATTCTTTAATAAATAAAAGGTTTCTCCAGCTTTGTCCGTTCAAATAAATGCCATGCCATGAAATTTCTATCTATCCTTCCATTTCATTTTTTTTCTTTAATTTTTCCAACTTTTATTTTACAATTTATTCTTATTTTATTTTGAATTTTTAATTTGCTTTCATCTGAAAATAATCAATTTATTCTTGATATTAGATATTAAATAGGAACGAGTTAAACTAAAACTATTATCAATTTTAATATAATATATTACATAGTAATTATCTAATTTTATTCATATTAATATCCGATATAAAATATACTAAATTATTAATTTTATAAACTATTGTAATTATGTATTAATATATATAATTAGATAATTAGGAGATACAAACAAAATTAAATAGAATGAAGCAAAATAAATACAGTAATTAATTTAAGACCACCAATGTTTCTTTGAAGCATCATAAATATTCTTTTCTCAAATCTTTGATTTTAGTATCTGATTGAAGACCAAGAATGCATTCATTGGAATTAGGCATTATTAGAGATAGTTATATTTGTTTGGATTGTTGTTATAATTTTATGTATGAATGAAATTATTATATATGTTTAGGTTCTAAAATTTTGTCCACTGTTAAAAATTCCATTTTTCCACGTGCATCTGATATTTCTGATCTAATAAAATAAATTAAGATTTTTAAAAATAAAGAAATAATTGAAATGTCATACCAAGATTTATTTTTTTCTATTATTAATAATGTTATTGCTTTAGTCCTTATTTAATATTCTACTTATTGTTCTTGAGTCAAAGGTGACCTCAAGGGTGAATTAATTTCTTATTTTTATAGATCCTTTGTTATTCCATTTTTGTTTCTGTATTTCGTTCCATTATCTTGGTCTTCAATTCTTCATATTTATTTTTTTGTTTCTTCCTTTATTGTTACATTATTATGATTCACCTTTGGGATTTTATTTTTCGTTTTATTCTTTTATTTTTACTTTTTCATTTTATAATTTGAAATTTTTCCTGTTGTTTGCCTTACTTAATAACTTTTCTTTTTGTAAATTCACTCAATAATTTTTCTTTTGTTAGAAGATTATTTCCCTTGCAATAAAAAAATATGCATCAGTTTTTTTATATATTTGATAAAAAAAAATCTTATATTCAAAATCGTCAAAATTTAAAGACAATAATAATGATTAAATTAATTTAATCAAATACCAGATATGTATGTAATTCTTTGCATAATTGATTAGTTAATGAAAATTTATTTCCATATTATTTTTACATATGTTGCGATGAAGATTTTAGTATTATTGAAAATACTTATTTTACAAGAAATATAAATTCATTAAATCAATAACAAATGAAATTCATGAAAACACGGCACAGTATGATATATGAAATGAATTTGAAATTTTATTTAAAAGTAAAAGAAAAAAATTAGAAAAATATAAAAATTTAATATAATAATTTGAATAAAAAAATAAAAAAAAAAGAAATTTATTTATGTGAATTTAAAAGTGTCTTCATCCTAAAAAATATGAAAGAAATTATTAATCAGATAAATAAGTTTGAATGAGTGAAAAATTAAATTAATAGTAAATAATATAAGATTGAATATACATACGAGACACATCTTAAATGAATATCTTCAAGTTTATTCAAAATTATTGATGGCGACGGTCTTTCAGTATTCAATTTTTTGCGAAGAATTCGCAACTTGTAAACGATTTAAAAAATAAACAAATACATATTAAAAATCAATTATGTNTGTATGTAATTCTTTGCATAATTGATTAGTTAATGAAAATTTATTTCCATATTATTTTTACATATGTTGCGATGAAGATTTTAGTATTATTGAAAATACTTATTTTACAAGAAATATAAATTCATTAAATCAATAACAAATGAAATTCATGAAAACACGGCACAGTATGATATATGAAATGAATTTGAAATTTTATTTAAAAGTAAAAGAAAAAAATTAGAAAAATATAAAAATTTAATATAATAATTTGAATAAAAAAATAAAAAAAAAAGAAATTTATTTATGTGAATTTAAAAGTGTCTTCATCCTAAAAAATATGAAAGAAATTATTAATCAGATAAATAAGTTTGAATGAGTGAAAAATTAAATTAATAGTAAATAATATAAGATTGAATATACATACGAGACACATCTTAAATGAATATCTTCAAGTTTATTCAAAATTATTGATGGCGACGGTCTTTCAGTATTCAATTTTTTGCGAAGAATTCGCAACTTGTAAACGATTTAAAAAATAAACAAATACATATTAAAAATCAATTATGTATAATGTTCGTAATGCCTTTATAAAATATATTAATTAATAAAATTCTCACCTCATTTAAATTTTGAATGTTCCTTTTTATATAAATTGAACATTCACTTTGTATTGGAATTTCTTCCAATATTACATTATTATTGTTATTATTATTGTTGCTGACATTATTATTGTCATTTTTCATGCCATTATCATCATGACCTTTAGAAGGAAATGATAATGATAGTAATGAAAAACCTAAATAATTTTTAAATGGAATATTTATTGAAGACTTCCTAATTTTCTTTGTTGTTCTGGTTTAAGTTTCCGAAAGACCCAGGTAGTTTTCAAATGAAACGGTTACCGTCGCTATACTTGCACGCAAAATTATTTTGGGGCCCCAAAATTGGTATTTTGGGAAAAAAGTCAAAATAGTTTTTCATAGAAGACGAAATTATTTTACTTAAAACCCGAAATTTTTTGACCACCCAGATTTATTCTTTGATTGAAGATACACACAACTGAGTACTTTTTTTACTTCCATATATAGAATAGATTCTGCATAAATCTCAAAAAGTCGAAATACCTCAAAAATCCAAAATCAATTTTGGGAATATGTATAACCGTCGCCATCTTCTTGAAGTTTTTGTCATAGCGGATGAGATGGGAAGTCCCAAATAACAAGCGAAGGGGATATCATTAATTGGCTTCACCAAAATAGTAGAAGCCATTAAAGGTTTTTTGGTGGGTTTTATTTGTTAAAGGTCTAAGCGGTTAACATAAGACATTATTGAGTGTTTTAGAAAAAATTTAAATTTGGTTTAAAAGTTTAAGTTTTGAAAAAATTGAAGTTGGTTTTAATGTTTAAAAAAGATTTGAAGTTTTTAAGAACAAAAAATTTGACGAAATGAACATTTGACTTATCATAAAAAATTCAGAAACTGCTATAGGAATTGAATTACATATATCTGATGTCATTTTATTACATGCATCCACTCGTGAACAACAAATATCATTAAAAAAAATCTTGTTTCATCGATAATAATTAATTTTAATAGTCCTCGGTCCAAATAAAGACAAGAAATCATATTTGAACAATACAGATTATGTAAAGCAAAAAAATCTGATGTCAAATCTTGTGAGTAAAAATATTCTAAGCATGTATTACATAAGATCAAGGGAAATAATAACCACTATTTTCTCATATGATTCATTTTTTTAATGGAAATTACTTCTTTAATTCTGATTTAACAATCATAGGACAATTGATATATTTGAGTATATTGTGGTGAAGTAAATTGGTAATCAGGTGAAATGTCATGGGGGATAACATTTTGTGACACTAGATGAACTTTCAGGTGATTGTCATCCTTGTACGAGGATGAAGGATGAATAATGTTGTGCAAGGATGAAGGATATCGTACGAGGATGAAGGATATCGTGTGAGGATGAAGGATGACGCACAAAGGATGAAGTATGAAGTACAAGATGAAGTGTAAATGAAAGAGAAAGTATAAATACGACTGTTGTCACAAGTAAGTTTCAGTAGTTAGTACACAGTTAGTTAGATAGATATATTTTAATAACATGGTTAGAAATAATTCAGAATAATTCGAAATACTTTAATAAATATTATATAGAAAAGTAAACTTCATTCAGGAACAGGAAAGATACGTCACGCTGTAATATTTCTGTTGTTAAATGGTACTTTGCTTTTAAAACTTTATATTTTATATTTTAATAAACTTATACTTTGTGTTGTAATATTGCGAAATATTATTAAATATTGTTTGATACTGCGTTACTACTTTTACTCCACCTTACTCACTGTGCCTTCATGATTAATTTGATTATTATTTGATTATTATTATTATTTATTATATATTTATTATCTGTTTCGAGATAGGCAAGTTTAGATCGACTGATTGCTTGACCTACTGGCAGATAGAGCGTATTATTATTTGTTTGTGTGATGCAAACTGAGAGACTGATTTGAGAAATTGTTCGAAATACTTTGCACTTCTGTGACAATATCAACGAGATAATCGATGTGTCACTTTTATCTAATGTACATAATTGGAAATTTTCCATTATTTTTTCTAGAAAAATAAATTACCAAATTTTTTTAGTCCAAAAAATCAAACAATAACATGACATGACATGANTTATATAGAAAAGTAAACTTCATTCAGGAACAGGAAAGATACGTCACGCTGTAATATTTCTGTTGTTAAATGGTACTTTGCTTTTAAAACTTTATATTTTATATTTTAATAAACTTATACTTTGTGTTGTAATATTGCGAAATATTATTAAATATTGTTTGATACTGCGTTACTACTTTTACTCCACCTTACTCACTGTGCCTTCATGATTAATTTGATTATTATTTGATTATTATTATTATTTATTATATATTTATTATCTGTTTCGAGATAGGCAAGTTTAGATCGACTGATTGCTTGACCTACTGGCAGATAGAGCGTATTATTATTTGTTTGTGTGATGCAAACTGAGAGACTGATTTGAGAAATTGTTCGAAATACTTTGCACTTCTGTGACAATATCAACGAGATAATCGATGTGTCACTTTTATCTAATGTACATAATTGGAAATTTTCCATTATTTTTTCTAGAAAAATAAATTACCAAATTTTTTTAGTCCAAAAAATCAAACAATAACATGACATGACATGATTGTTAGAAATTTTCAAGATAAATTTGCAAATCTGATGTAATAATAACAATAATAATATATATATAATAAAATAAATTATCTACTTATAGTTCTGTATATTTCATAATATTCACAAATGGAGAAATAAAATCATATTCAATAAGATTCTTGACTTATCATAATTTTAGGATAAAATGCATGTTACACGAAATGTTCTCAAGAGTGAATGCGAAATAAATCCAAATGATTATCAAGTAAAACAAATCATGATTGAAGCATTTGGTCATACAAAAATCCTAAATAATAACAATTTAATAAAAAATTTCGTCCACAAAAAAATAATGGTCATATTAGTTTTAAATAAATAATATTAATTAACCAGATATCAAAAAAAAAAATAAGAAATAGAAATTTAAAAATCTAACAACATACCTGACAAATTAGATATGTTCAATTTGGTAAAATGAACAAATGAAAGAATGGTAAAGTCTTTCATGTGTGAAAACTTGAAATGTGGCGAATTAGTTAAACGTGGTAATATTTAAGGAATTAGATTAACTAATTGCATGATTTTCGAACTTTTTCCCGATTCTGGGTGAATAATAATTTAGGTAATTTCTAAAATTTTGGTATGCACTACTAATCATAACATCAATTCGTTGCTTAATTTAGTATGTTCAATATACTTGGTATAATAAGATATTATTAATAAAGGAATATATTAATTAAATTCTAAAGAATGAAATTTATTAATTAAATTTCAAAGAATAAAAATACATTAATTAATTTCAAAGAATTGATTTCCATTAATTTAATTTCAAAGAATGAAAAAGAAATCATTTGATTAAAAAAAATAATAGGATTAGTTATGTAAAATAAAATGTAAATTTTTATTTGCAGCCGGTAAAAATAAATGCTTATGTTAAAATCGCTAAACTCGAACATTCTAAAGAATAAAACTTTCCTTATTTTGTGTAATTGAATTATCAGTAAAACTGCCTGAAAGATTAGTAAAAAAAAACGGCATGATCAATTACATAATTTTAATAACGTATGTAGAAATGTTAAAAAAAATTTTACTTTAAAATACCATTAATAAACAAATATTATTTAACTATTAATGATAACAAAAGTTTTAGGGTTTCACAAAAATAATTATTCTGACTTGGAAAAATTGTATACGTAACAATAATGATTACGAATGTTCATTGTAAAAATTCAATAGTATTTTTACTTTCTATATTAATTAAATTATTTCTATATATACTGCATATATTGTTTTATTGTATATTAAAATTTAATTATTGAAATCTAATCAGAGATAAAAAAAATGTTATTGAAATCTTATATATAGCCTTCATTTCGAAATAAGTTCCTTTTTTTTTCTTTCTCCTTACAACTTTATTAATATTATCAAGTAATTAATATTAAACCTACTCTAAAAAAAATGGTTTATTTTTATCAAGGTATCATTATGATAATTATCATATTTCTTTTATGCCGTATTTTTATAAATTTTATTACCTTTTATCTTCTGGTGGTCACTCCCAATCAAATATTGGACGATGAAAATTTTACATATGTCTCAGATATAGTCTTGTACGATGATAGTTTTACAAGTTACTATGGTAAATAATCATAATTTTACCATCGCCGACAATAATGAAAATGGTGAAGTCGATGATGGCCAGAAAAAAGAAGAAAATTCTTTGAACATTAGTTTATCGGTGACAGAAAAAAGATCCTGAACTGAGGATGTCACCAAAAAAATCCTTTAAGCAAAAAAAGGAGGTTTAATAGAATTTCTGGTAAGTTTTTATACATCTTATTATATTTTTTTATGCCTGTATCATAATTAACCAATTATTTAATTTATTTAATTATAAAAACTGTTAAGAGCTGAAAGAAGAAGAAGACAGCCGAAGATGAAATAGTTAAACGAGCAAATTTGTTAGAGGTTGAAAACGAATCATTGAAAAAGTTGATGGCACACCGTAAAGAGGATATATTTCAGATGAAAAATGAAATGTTCATTCATGAAAACTTCCGCTTGAATCCTCAAAATATTTTATATTTCTTATAAATTTTTTTTTATTATCATAAATTCCTATATATTTGCATATATTTTTTATTATATTTTTTATAAATTTTTTGTATTAATTATAAATAACCTTCTATATGTATTAATTTTATATATATAATAAATTCTTCAACTTTTATGATAAATTTTCTATCGTACCATACCACTGTTCTAATAACAGAAGCAATCATTTGCACATCTAGTTTCTCGCTAATCGAGATTATTATTAAATAAATATAATGAATATAATTGTTCTGGTTTATTGATGCATATTTAGTTTCTTCTAACTAATTATGAATGAAATGAAGTATCAATTTACATTATATTATTTTAATATAATATTTGCCAATCAATTGTACTCATCCGAAAATATGCTGAAAAAAATAGATTTAATAAAATGTTGATATTTTTTCACAATCGACATTCAACCATTCCTGATGATCTGACTTCCATAACATTAATTGTAAATAGATAATAAATAATCAGTGTGTGCGAATTAGTTTGTGCGAACACAACTTTAAATTATTATTATCTTGTAAAGAAATTGAAAAGCCAATTAATCTAATCTAATAAAATTAACCCAACGTAATTGTCCAGAGCGAAACGAAGGATACTATACTTTTACGCACTATGAAAAATTTTAAGTCACGGGTGTTTCTCTGTCCTTCATGTGATAATCAGCCAATAATATCGTGATTCTTTTTTTAGATTATTTATTTATATTAGATTTATTTATATAAAATATTTTTTTTATCAATCAAAAAAAAAATCGTGCTCCGGACTAACAACGGTTCCCGTTTCCTAGTATTTATTAAAATATTTACAACCATTATTAACTTTTAATAGTTCTTGCCAAGAAATTTTGGAACTTCATATTTAATATTATAATATTCAGCACCTTTAGAAAATGAAACCTCATAATATCTTGGTTCATCAGTACTGATTTGGAAATTCCATCGAATGTAATTGATACAGATGTTTTTCTATTGATAATTTTTTTGTATTCATAAAATATCTAAATTATTGATGATTCATCAACAATAATAATTCGTCAGTAATTAATAACAATAATAATATAATAATAATAAACTTACACAAGTACAATCAATAACTTTTACACTATTAATTACTTCCCAATTACAACTATATTATGTTCATTATTAATGATTGTATCAATATATGAATCGTGTGTTATTTCAGATTTCTGAAGATAGACCATACTTCTATTAAACATAATAATTATATATATAATAAATTCAAGTACTTACAATTTCTACTTGATGATCATAACATTGACTAAAATGACTCATAATATTACTATCACCCAACAATTTCAACATTGTTTTAGCATCAACTGTAAAATTATTAGTTATGACATTGATGGTGTAAAAATATCATATACTGTATATGGGGTGTTACTATTGTGTGGGAATTATTTGAATATTCTGGTTCAATTACTTGCTCTTTGAATATTGATTTTACATTCCGTATTCTAAATTATATATTTAATTGCATTTTATGCTATTTATTCTGTGAAGATTCATTTTTCAAAGTGCAATGCATTATTTTAAATTTTCCAAACTCACATTCACTTAATAAACTCGAAGAATTGATTCCATTCTAAAGTACAAGAAAGAATATAAATTAAATAATTAATTAACAAAATGTTCTATTTTACAACATAAGTTAATTTTGATCCTACCTATTATATTAATTTACAATCTGATAACTTGATATATTGTAAATTTTATTCTAAAATTTGCAAATTATTTAAATTATTATTTCTAAATTAAAAAATTAATCAAAATAAACAAAATTAAAATTCAATAATAAAAAACCGTCATTTCAAATAATTCAAATCGCATCAAACAATTTTTGTTGTAAATTAGAAATTGCTTTGAATATTTCAAACTTAAATGATAAAATGTCAAATATCTATAATACAATAAATGTAAAGAATGCAATGATAAAAGTTGTACCTCTTAATAAATTTGTTTCTTCGTCAAAATTATTCTGTAAGATTCTTGTTTAAAATTAGCAATCCATACGGAATCATATAAACTAAGTGAACATGGGCTGTTGTAAGTCTGGAGCAAATATTAAACATTGATTTATTTATCACGTGAAGTCACAGGAAAGAACCTTCATATTTGCAAAGGTATCGTTTTTGAGACACCTGTGGTTATTTTTTNCCTACCTATTATATTAATTTACAATCTGATAACTTGATATATTGTAAATTTTATTCTAAAATTTGCAAATTATTTAAATTATTATTTCTAAATTAAAAAATTAATCAAAATAAACAAAATTAAAATTCAATAATAAAAAACCGTCATTTCAAATAATTCAAATCGCATCAAACAATTTTTGTTGTAAATTAGAAATTGCTTTGAATATTTCAAACTTAAATGATAAAATGTCAAATATCTATAATACAATAAATGTAAAGAATGCAATGATAAAAGTTGTACCTCTTAATAAATTTGTTTCTTCGTCAAAATTATTCTGTAAGATTCTTGTTTAAAATTAGCAATCCATACGGAATCATATAAACTAAGTGAACATGGGCTGTTGTAAGTCTGGAGCAAATATTAAACATTGATTTATTTATCACGTGAAGTCACAGGAAAGAACCTTCATATTTGCAAAGGTATCGTTTTTGAGACACCTGTGGTTATTTTTTGATATATCAAAAATTTCTGAAAAAAATGGTTATTTTTTTGATATGCCTATAATTGTTTATTTAAAGATGCATCAAAAAAATAACTATTTGGTCACATGAAATTTTGATATATCAAAAAAATAATCGTAGGTATATCAAAAACCATACTTTTGCTTCATATTTAGTTATTTGTCACATGAAGTCATGTGTGTAGACAGGCGAACAAATTTTACTAAGGAAACTAGTATATCTGAAAATGTAAGCCCTTCATTATGCTCTAGACAATAACTAAAAATTCCTATTACTAGATCAAAAAGGCCAAAAATCGTGCTTTTTTTTCACATTCGCTCTTTTCACTCTTGTAATTTTATTCTAAAATTAGGAGTGAAAATGATTCATTTTAATGAATATTGTTCAAATAATATTAATTTTCCCTCGGATTTTGAAATATTGTCTAATTGAGAAATTGGTCCTCCGTAAACATGTAATCATTGATCTTACTTCTATAATAAATAATAAGTGTGCTAATAAATGTTTGTATGCAATAATAATAGTGTGAGGATACTTACGATTTCTATACCTACGATAGATGTTTTATTTTAGGAATATCAAAAGTTTCAATAAATAACTTTAATTTATTGCTATATTACAAAGAAATCGAAATCAATCCAATAAAAATTAACAAAAAAATTAAAAAAAAATAATGATACCAATCGGGA
This sequence comes from Diversispora epigaea, assembly GCA_003547095.1. NCBI lineage: Eukaryota > Fungi > Glomeromycota > Glomeromycetes > Diversisporales > Diversisporaceae > Diversispora > Diversispora epigaea. Next base: position 28,654 of record PQFF01000017.1, on the reverse strand, counting down.
AATAAAAATAGATCCACTACCAAGAAAATATAATACATTACAATTGATTATTCTCATTTAAAAAAATAAATTTGCTTAAATCTGAAAAAAAGATTCTGATTTTTTTTTTGCAAATAAAATTGAGAATACAATACTTTGTTCTCAGCTATAATAAATTTAAGATAATGTGATTTTTTATTACAAATCCTAGAAAAATATAGAGCAGTAAATCATTTATTTGATTTTTATTTTATAATCGTGGGTGATTTCACCAAATTTTTGGTTTTGAAATGATGAAATTTAATACCTATCCCTCTCCCAGTATCACCATAAAATTTTTATTCTCACACGCTAAATGCATGGGTTAGATTGTTAGGGTAATTTATTCGAATTCAATTTCCTTAATATTTGTAAATTTGTCACATGAGTGTGTATCATGTGGAATCTTTCTGATCACTCAAATTATGAACAAATAAAATTATAGAACTCCACATGACTTTTGGTGATGTAATAATTAATAATCATTAATATTATTATACCAGATTTGATAGAATATCGTTATTAGATTTTGAAATCTTGAAATTTAAAAAATCACAAAATGTCTTCTATAACCTTAGAAATTTCTCCTGGTACAAAATATAATTTATTTATTGTTGTTAGTAAAACTTTTTATAAAAAAACTTTTGTATTGAATACTAAACTTTCAATTTTTAAAACTCCAGTCTATGTAATAAGAGAAAGAAAAGAAGCCAAAGGAAAAAGAAAATTGTAGGTTATGGTAGTCGAAGAACTTGTGGAGTTTGACTACCGTAATTATGATGAAATAATGAAACTATCTTCGATAGAAGATAGAAATTTCTTTTTAACAAAGTTTAATAATAACGTAAGAAAAATATATTTTTTTTATAACTAATATATAGTAACAATAATAATTTGATATAATTATACTAATTATAAATTATAATTTCTAATATTATAGGAGTACCTATTTAAAGTAGGAAATCAGGAATTCTGGATTCCTTTAAACGAGAATGATATGGTGGTGAAAAAGAAGAAGGTTGTAACTTGGGGAGAAAATAAGGTTCATGTGTTTAAATCGAATGAAAGTAGAAGAGAAAGGTGGTGGAGAAAATTTAAGAACTATTGGCAAAATGTGTATATGAAGTTGTAAAGAAGAGAGTAGTTTTTTTTAATTTTATATTTTTTATATTTTTTATTTTTATATGTTTTATATTTTTATATTTTCCATTTTTTATATTTTTCATATTAATATCTTAATAAAATTTTACATTTTCTTCTATTCTTTTAAAAATTTTTATTCATACAAATGAAATGATAAAATCAATCTTAAATTTCTTTATAAATGATTAAAATTATTATAAAAAAAGTTCTGATCAGATCAAGAAAAATAAATTAAATGTAATTTTGATAACAATAACAATGACATTAATGATAACACAGTTTGAATAATTAAAAATTGTAAAATTTTTTGCACAAATTGGCTTAGCCTATTTGTGAATCAGATACAAATCTCCTTACCAATTTGTGAATTAAACACAAATCTCCTTGTTTATTTGTGAATTATCACAAATTTTCCTGCCTATTTGTGAATTATCAAAAATTTTCCTGCCAATTTGTGAATCCTGCTTATCTGTACCTAGTACACAGAATTGATTAATTGAACAATCAATTAAAATTATTCTTAAATGTGATAATTGGATTATAATAAATAATTGATTAATTGTCATAATTGTTATAATCAAAACAATTAATCTATTGCAGTAATTAAATTAATTACAATAATTAATTGATTATAATGATTAATTAATTGATTACAACAATTAAATCAATTTTAATAATTAATTAATTACAATGATTAAGTAATTAACACAACTAAAATGATTAATCAATTATCTATATTATTTAAAACAGAAGTGTACGCTTTAACATTTTTGATTGGTTGTTTTGTCCATAATACGTTACTGATGATAACTGTTAAAATGTAACAGTATCATGTTCTTGTGATTATTAGTTTTCAAGAGTTATATAAGAGTTACTCACAAATCTTACGATCAAGAATCTTCAAGTAGTCTTTAACATAATAAGATCTTCCTGTATCAAAGGATTTATAAAGAAAAGAAGTTAGTGTAACAAAATGAAATATAAAGAGAGAANACAAATTTTCCTGCCTATTTGTGAATTATCAAAAATTTTCCTGCCAATTTGTGAATCCTGCTTATCTGTACCTAGTACACAGAATTGATTAATTGAACAATCAATTAAAATTATTCTTAAATGTGATAATTGGATTATAATAAATAATTGATTAATTGTCATAATTGTTATAATCAAAACAATTAATCTATTGCAGTAATTAAATTAATTACAATAATTAATTGATTATAATGATTAATTAATTGATTACAACAATTAAATCAATTTTAATAATTAATTAATTACAATGATTAAGTAATTAACACAACTAAAATGATTAATCAATTATCTATATTATTTAAAACAGAAGTGTACGCTTTAACATTTTTGATTGGTTGTTTTGTCCATAATACGTTACTGATGATAACTGTTAAAATGTAACAGTATCATGTTCTTGTGATTATTAGTTTTCAAGAGTTATATAAGAGTTACTCACAAATCTTACGATCAAGAATCTTCAAGTAGTCTTTAACATAATAAGATCTTCCTGTATCAAAGGATTTATAAAGAAAAGAAGTTAGTGTAACAAAATGAAATATAAAGAGAGAATCTACAATAATTTTGAAGAAAACTTGAATGATCGTGTGATGGTAAAGATGTTGTGATTCGATGAATAAATGAATTTACGACATTTATTATGCGAATAATCAGTGTGTATCTATGCATATGTAATGTAATATGATGCATAAATAGAAAGAAATATTGGTAATTGCGTCATTCGAAAAACCTGTTACATTTTCAGTATGTTTCTTTGAATACTATTTTTTGCTTTCCCATACTAATAATGTCGTGATGAGTTTCGTTTATGCAATTAATATCATGTTTGAAGAGTACTATTTTAAAATTTTAGTTTGTATTTAATTGCCTGAAAAAAAAAGGTAGCGAAGGTGTTATATAAAGAAAGGTGTATTGTTCTATAAGACATAGTAATCTATTAGAGTAGAAATCAATTATCTGAATTAAATCATCATGTTTTCCTAATATAGATAGATAGTCTTATTGCGATACAGACAATTATATAAATTTTACAGAAAACGATTGATACCAGTATTTTAGTGAAAATTGGTAAATAGATTCTAAATTGATTTTTTAAATTTTTCCTTAATTTGTTGTTTATCTATAAAAAGCTGATAATTTTTGTAATTACTGATATGTAAAAAGTTTTTTCGTTGTGTCCCAAAAAATCAAAAAATAAAGAATAAAAATTCAAACGAGATAAAATAACAACATTGTTATATTACATCAGTGATGTTCAACTAAATTATTTTGGGGTCCGGAAATTGCAATTTTGGAGAAAAAAGTCAAAATAGTTTTTTATAGAAGATGAAATTATTTTATTTAAAACCCAAAATTTTTTGACTACCCAGATAAATTCCTTGATTAAAAATACATATAACTAAATTAATGATACCTGACGGAATTAATGTATTAAAACAAGAGTTGCAACTATAGAGTTGCAAATTATAGTTGCAACTTTGTGACAATTCGTAATGTCGCAATTATGTCGCAATGTCATAATTATGTCACAATGTCGCAATTATGCCGCAATGTTACAATTATGCTACAATACCACAATTATACTTGATAGAATTAATGTATTAAAACAAGAGTTGCAACTTTGTAACAATTTGTAATGTCACAATTATATTACAATGTTGCAATTATGTTGTAATATTACAATTATATCATAATGTTGCAATTATACTACAATATTACAATTATGCTACAATACTATATATCATAATTATTTTACAATATTGTAATTCTGATGTAATATAATTATATATAAAATTGTTATATATAAAGTTGTTATATATAAAAATCAAAAATAATAACTAATAACTAATTAATAACTAATATATAATTTTAATAGCAAGTAATAATTAATATATAATTTTAATAAAAATTAATAATTAATATATAGTTCGTAATAATTTTTATTAAAATTAAATAAAAAAATTTTAATGGAATAATTGAAATAATCATCACTGTTAATATGTGCAGATTATTATTGATTTATTAATTTTCTATATATTGAAAGTTTTAAATATTATAATTTATTAATTAATTTACTAATATATACAGTATATAGTATACTTGCCACCCAAATTCAAAATCCAAATNAATGTTACAATTATGCTACAATACCACAATTATACTTGATAGAATTAATGTATTAAAACAAGAGTTGCAACTTTGTAACAATTTGTAATGTCACAATTATATTACAATGTTGCAATTATGTTGTAATATTACAATTATATCATAATGTTGCAATTATACTACAATATTACAATTATGCTACAATACTATATATCATAATTATTTTACAATATTGTAATTCTGATGTAATATAATTATATATAAAATTGTTATATATAAAGTTGTTATATATAAAAATCAAAAATAATAACTAATAACTAATTAATAACTAATATATAATTTTAATAGCAAGTAATAATTAATATATAATTTTAATAAAAATTAATAATTAATATATAGTTCGTAATAATTTTTATTAAAATTAAATAAAAAAATTTTAATGGAATAATTGAAATAATCATCACTGTTAATATGTGCAGATTATTATTGATTTATTAATTTTCTATATATTGAAAGTTTTAAATATTATAATTTATTAATTAATTTACTAATATATACAGTATATAGTATACTTGCCACCCAAATTCAAAATCCAAATGCCAAAATCCCAAATCCCAAATCTCCAAATCCAAATTATTTTTGACACCCCAAATTATTTTTGGCATCCCAAATTATTTTTGGCATTCTTGCCCCACGGTTTATTATTATTATTATTATTATTTAGTTTCCACCCCCCCACGGTTTTATTATTATTATTATTTAGCTTCCACCCCCACAGTTTTATTATTATTATTATTATTATTATTTAACCCACAGTTTTATTATTATTATTATTATTATTATTATCATTATTATTATTATTATTATTATTATTATAGCCCCCACGATTCTTGCCCCCACGGTTTTATTATTATTATTACTATTACTATTACTATTTAGTTTTCACAATTCTTGCTCCCACAGTTTTATTATTATTATTATTATAGCCCTCACGATTCTTGCCCCCACGGTTTTATTATTATTATTATTATTTAGCTTCCACCTCCACGGTTTTATTATTATTATTATTATTATTTAACCCCACAGTTTTATTATTATTATTATTATTATTATTATTATTGTTATTATAGCCCTCGTGATTCTTGCCTCCATGGTTTTATTATTATTATTATTATTTAGCCTCCACCCACGGTTTTATTATTATTCTTCTTTTTATTCTTGCCACACGGTTTCTTTGTCTCCCACGATTCTTACTAATGTCGATTTCAACCTTCACGAAGCCTATTTCGACCCCACAAACTGAGAAGAAGAAATGTATAAAGGCATTAGGGAAGGAGGCAAGGTAAATAAGTTTTTTTATTTTTTTAAAAAAAATAAATAATAATAAAAATAATAATAACTTACCTTTTAGCCGCACGTCCGTGAAACTGATTTTGACCCCCACGAAACCCATTTCGATCCCCACAAACTAAGAAGAAGAAAGGTATAAAAATATTAGGAAAGAAGGCAAGGTAAGTATAAGTTTTTTTTTTGTTTTTTTTAAAAAAAAATAGTAATAAAAATAACTTACTTTTAGCCGTATATCTGCGAAGCCGATTTCGACCTTCACAAAGCTCATTTCAACCTCATGAACTAGCGAAAGATAAGAAAAAAGGTGTAGAGGTATTAAGGAAGAGGAGCAATATAAGTATAAGCCTTTTTTTTTATTTTTTAAAAAATAAAATAAAATAAAAAGAAATAAAAATAATTTTTTTAAAAAAAAAAACTGATTATCATGTTACACCAAATTTTATAATAATTATATTAATTAATTCGTGATTCGCGATAAATGGAAAGAGATCTACATATAGGAACCATAATCTCATTCCGGAATAAGAATATCACAAGAACTATCTTATAAAAGTCCCTTTCTCGATTAATATCATAAGAAGCAATGGTTCTGATTTAAAAATATTTTTAATTTCAAGAGACAACATCAATAAAATAAAGAGATATGCCATTTTTTTAACAATAAAAAAATAAATTTTTATATATAATTGGGAAAAGTTGCCCCGAAATTCATTATGTAAATCCTTTCCGTTTCTGGTGAATCACGAATTAAAAGATATATCTTATAGACATCTGTGATACTGATTTTGAGAAAAGAAGGTTCCATTAGCTAAAGAAGGTAAGTATTATTTAAAAAAATAATTAAAAAACCTATCTTATCAACAATCGCGAATGTGATTTCTAAGTATCAAAAAAAAATATTGAATTAATTGAATTAATTGATATAATTACAGCATTGTGTATACGTGTTGCCCAAATCCCAAATTATTTCGGCATTTCGGCTGCCAAAATTCAATTTTCATAGTATTTGGGATTTGGGATTTGGCATAATTTGGGATTTGGGATTTCGGCAATTAGTAATTTGGGATTTGGGATTTGGGATTTGGGATTTCGGCATTTGGATTTTGAATTTGGGCGGCAGGTATAGCATTGTGGTATAATTACGACATTGCAATATAATTGCGGCATTGCGCCACAATTGTGACATTGCGTCACAATTGCGATATTACAGCAAATAGTTACAACTAGTCATTAAGTTGCAACTAATTGCAACTTATAAAAATAATTAAGGCAGGTATCTTTAAACTAAATACTTTTTTTACTTCCATATATAAAATAGATTCTGCATAAATCTCAAAAAGTCAAAATACCTCAAAAATCCAAAATCAATTTTGGAAACATGTATATGTATATGCTTAATACCTGTGATTATTAATTAATAAAAATAAAACACATGATTTAATAAAATTCACACTTGATTTTGTAATTGTGATATAATTTAAGTAATTTTTAATCAAATAAAATATACGTTACATATATTATACTATATCATACTACAAGTGCGTAACACATCAGTTAATCAGTTTAACTTTATTATACTATAAATACATTATACATCAGTTTATCAGTTATACAATACTATATGTATATATTTATTGTAAACCTTCGATCTTGTTTCTTTTACCTTTGCCTTTGAAAATTAAAATTTTTTGAATAAAAATAACATGTATTTATCCTTTTTCAACCTTCCCTTCATCTTGCCCATTGGTTTTAAAGTTAATTGGCAGTAGTTTTCTCTTTTACTGAACACATTCATACATTATGTCCTTTTTTATTACAAATTCTACATGTTCTCTTATTGCTAGTTTCACTGTTTGTTAATTCATTTGACCCATTATCTTGCAATATTTTTTGAAGCTTTTTACATGGCAATTCCTCGCAACTTTTACATCAATACTATTTTCTTTGTCATTTTGATTAGGTTTAAACGTCTCTCTTTTTTTGCTTTTACGTTTTATGTTCACATGATCAAATTCTTTGGGCTTCTGGCCTTTCGTCTTGATACCGATAAGGTTATCAATAGTAAAAGCAAATTCGATAATATCATTGCTGTTCTTAACTTGACCAACGATTTCAGTCTCTATTTTCTTGGCTAACTTTAAATGAATTTCGTAAAGCTCTTTTGTTCTTTCCATTACAATGGCCAAATTAAGTGTTTTTTTCATAATACCAAACTCTCTTTTATATTTTTACTTTTAAGTCATCTCTTTACAAACCTCTTTAGTAAAGACATAGTTACTCCAGATAGTATCCAGATGCGAAAAATTAATTTCAGTAGCATGCTCGACTGTAAAAAATTTTCAACCTAAAATTGCTGAAATTGCTGCCTCATAAAAACATCTGGAAATTTTTTATATCGGAGGTTATTGTAATAATTTTGTTTTCAAAGGTTATTGAAGGTTATCGGACCAATAACCTTCGCAAATATTACGTTTATTATGATAAAATGAAGGTTATTGAAGGTTATTAATATCAATAACCTCCGGAGTATTACGTTTTATTAATAAAAATGAAGGTTTTCGGTACCAATAACCTTCGTAAATATTACGTTTATGTTGGAGGTATTCGAAAGTTATTGGAGTGAAGGACTTCAAAGGCTTACGTTTAAAAAAATTTACTGATGAAAAATTTAAATCTACATCTATAACAGACAAATCTGTATACCAACGTTGTAGCACAATCCCAATATGAAATCTAGTGGTTGGAGAAATCAACATTACCACGAAAAAATGGCGGCATACAATATCNATGAATTTCGTAAAGCTCTTTTGTTCTTTCCATTACAATGGCCAAATTAAGTGTTTTTTTCATAATACCAAACTCTCTTTTATATTTTTACTTTTAAGTCATCTCTTTACAAACCTCTTTAGTAAAGACATAGTTACTCCAGATAGTATCCAGATGCGAAAAATTAATTTCAGTAGCATGCTCGACTGTAAAAAATTTTCAACCTAAAATTGCTGAAATTGCTGCCTCATAAAAACATCTGGAAATTTTTTATATCGGAGGTTATTGTAATAATTTTGTTTTCAAAGGTTATTGAAGGTTATCGGACCAATAACCTTCGCAAATATTACGTTTATTATGATAAAATGAAGGTTATTGAAGGTTATTAATATCAATAACCTCCGGAGTATTACGTTTTATTAATAAAAATGAAGGTTTTCGGTACCAATAACCTTCGTAAATATTACGTTTATGTTGGAGGTATTCGAAAGTTATTGGAGTGAAGGACTTCAAAGGCTTACGTTTAAAAAAATTTACTGATGAAAAATTTAAATCTACATCTATAACAGACAAATCTGTATACCAACGTTGTAGCACAATCCCAATATGAAATCTAGTGGTTGGAGAAATCAACATTACCACGAAAAAATGGCGGCATACAATATCATGATTGATTAATGTTAAGCATGTACAAAGATGAGCTGTATTGTCATACAACACTATGAAATGTTCACTCCTTTTATTAATAGAGAAAATGTGCCAAAGTTCATAAATTCTTGTCAGATCAAGATCTGTAATTAACTGGTCAAGTTCGATTACACAAGCATCAAACAAATCCTCCGAAAACATGTCTTCTGGTAAATTTGATACAGCCTACCAAGAATTAGAGAAGAAAAAAAATAAGATTAATATTTGTTATAGAACTGAAAAAAAATAAAAGTTGAGAGAAAAACACACACTGGTCGAATGGAAAAAAATAGGACGGTTTTATCATGAATAGGATTCCGATTGATGGCTAAATTTGCTAAGATTTATTAAGTATAGGCAGTCGATTTTTTCTGATTTATCAATAGGAATTTCCGATTTATGAATTTTCACAAATAGGATGTCCGATTTATGCATATTTGCGCCATCAATAGGATTCTGATTTTTGTTCATTCGACCAGTGATTACATGCATAAAAATAATATTTAATAAAAAGAACAATAAAGAAAAAAGTTTAAAAAAATCAAATACAAATAAACACATTAAGAAACTTATACCTGTTTTTCAAGTTCGTCCTCCAAACTAGCTATCAAACATTGATAGTGCATACTATACATGTCATCAAAACTAATTTGGCCTTGACTCAACTCTTAAAATTTTAATTTTTAATTGCGTCTGACTCAACTAATTGCGTCAGTTACTAGTAAAAATCAAAATTTGCCTTGACTCAACTCCAATTTTTCTCAATTTTAATTGCATCTGACTCAATTCAATAGTTTTGATGACATGTATAGTGCATACTACAGTTCATCTTGTGGCTATCATATTCTCAAAATTGATTTTGGATTTTTGAGATATTTCGACTTTTTGAGATTTATGCAAAATCTATTCTACATATTAGCTGATTATAAAAATTGACTGATAATTTGTTACACAAAAATTTTTTTATTTACTTCTTAATAAAGTTAATAAAACTTAATGATAACAGATTTTAACTACTAAGTAAAGTTGTTCTTTTGGAGTAAAATAAACAAAATAAAAAAAAAATAAGATAAAATAACGTTATTAAACCTTTTAAGAAAGAAATAAAACAAATTTTTGCAGGGTAAGGGGGTTAGGTTGATAGGTCAGGATCAGGTTTGATGGGTTGACAAGTACTTAATAACAGGTCTACTTATATTTAAACTCTTATTTACTTAATAAAATATTTTTAAAAATTACAAATATATGTAAAATTTTGTGCCAAATATTTTTATTTAAGAGTTGAGAAATAGTTTCCTTAATAAAATATTGAGATTTTTTCAATTTTTAAATTTCTTCGAAAAAATAAATAAAATTATAAATGGCTGAGAGGATATCACCTGATCTAAAATTTTAAAACTTTCGCAATCAGCCAATATGATATATGAAAGTAAAAAAAACACCTAGTTATATATATCTTTAATCAAAGAATTTATCTGGGTGGTCAAAAAATTTTGGGTTTTAAGTAAAATAATTTTATCTTCTATAAAAAACTATTTTGACTTTTTTTTCCAAAATTGCAATTTCGGGGCTCCAAAATAATTTTGCGTGCAAATATACTTGTGACATTATAGCTTAAGAATTGTGGTGTTAGATAACGTTGACAAAATACATCTATACTTTTGAAGTAATAGTCATGATAGTATACGTGTTGCCCAAATCCCAAATAATTTGGGATTTGGGATGCCAAAATGCACAAATTACTAGTATTTGGGATTTGGGATTTCGGCAAAAAATATTAATTATAATTTGGGATTTGGGATTTGAGATTTGGGATTTCGGCATTTGGGATTTCGGCATTTGGATTTTGAATTTGGGCGGCAGGTATACATGATAGTCCTCATCTTGACTTACAGGAAGTTTACTCATAACCTCGTTCAACTTAATAAACTAGCTTTCTTTTAGTAACAACATTTTAATTACAGATTCAAGTTCTATAAGAGAAGTAGTTCCGTTTATATAATTTTTAATAATACCATTGTACGATTTGACACATTGAATACTTTGTATTCTTGTATTAAATGTACGATATGTAAAGCACAGAACTCAGGCTTCCCGACAACGGTAAAGCTGATGTTGTAAATAATTGACAATATCATCATATTCAGATAATAGTTTAACCCATCTTTTCTCAAAAATTGATTCTACTAACTATTTCATATACTAGGAAACAGGAACTGTTGTGAGTCCGGAGCAATGATAATTTTATATTAAAAAATCATATATTAGATTTTTGCAATTTTTATCATATAACGAAAATCACATAAAGTCAGTTTTTTGGTCAATAGAATCGATTTACATAGTAAACTTAGTGACAAGAAAACATGACAAATCACATGGGATCAATTTTCACTAATACTAGAAGTATAAAGTCCTATGCTATACTCCGGACAATGACAAAATAACAAAAAAAATTTTTTCCACTTTTCGCCATGATATTTACCTAAAAAATGCTTTTCCAAATTCTTTTGAATATGGAATAAGCAAAAGTGATGCTTAATTTTTGGCCAAAAACTGTTTACTGCCACAACCATTGCCAGATCGGCATCTATATAAAGCAAATGTGTCATTAATTCATCTGTTGCATTGAGAAGGTTTTGAAATAACCATTTAAAGCTATCCTTGGTTTTTCGTCTGAAAGAACGGCTATTGCTACAAGATGAGAGTGATTGTAGTTGTCTACAATAATCATAATACACAAAATCATCAAATAACAGTTGGTTTTAGCAGTTGTATCTATATATGTTCCCAAAATTGATTTTGAATTTTTGAGGTATTTCGACTTTTTGAGATTTATGCAGAATCTATTCTATATATGGAAGTAAAAAAAGTACCCAGTTATGTGTATCTTCAATTAAAGAATAAATCTGGGTGGTCAAAAAATTTCAAGTTTTAAGTAAAATAATTTCGTCTTCTATGAAAAACTATTTTGACTTTTTTCCCCAAAATATTAATTTCGGGGCTCCAAAATAATTTTGCATGCAAGTATAGTTGTATTGAGAAGAATAATATCATAAAAATGTAACCACAATACTTATTGACTTGGGCGCATCCAACAGAGCTAAATAAGATAATTATCTTGGCCTTTGAATTACACATCAACTTGAAAAACTGGATTTTTGTGTTGCTGTTTCATGAGATCAAGATACATTGAACTAGCGTCACTTTTAATATGGTTTTTTTAGTAGCAAATAGAATTAACCAAATTATAAACATTATGATCATGGATATATTTTTCTGTATTTTTGTACTGCAAAATATACGTGTTGCCCAAATCCCAAATCATTTGGAATTTGGGACGCCAAAATGCACAAATTACTAGTATTTGGGATTTGGGATTTGGGATTTTGGCAAAAAATACTAATTATAATTTGGGATTTGGGATTTGGGATTTCGGCATTTGGGATTTTGGCATTTGGATTTTGAATTTGGGCGGCAGGTATACTGCAAAACTTTGATAATCACACCAGGGCATATACCACATGCAATGAGCAACTGAACATCATTACACATTTCTGAGATAAATCTTCAATAACTGGATGTGAGAGCAGAAATATTTTCTACAAGTTTATGATTGTATTGGTTTTCGACTTTTGTTATATAAACTAGATTGTTATTCTTCCGGCGGTAGGTATTAACACGAAATTTGCAGTTGGTAAAATTATGTCCTTTATTACAATTTTTTTTATGTGTGCTTCTTTTCTGAGTACATACTTCTGACTATACATGTTCCCAAAATTGATTTTAGATTTTTGAGATATTTCGACTTTTTGAGATTTATGCAGAATCTATTCTATATATGGAAGTAAAAAAGTACCCAGTTATATGTATCTTCAATCAAAGAATAAATCTGGATGGTCAAAAAATTTTGGGTTTTAAGTAAAATAATTTTGTCTTCTATGAAAAACTATTTCGACTTTTTTCCCCAAAATACCAATTTCGGGGCCCCAAAATAATTTTGCGTGCAAGTATACTTCTGACCTTGTGAGCATGTATAAATATGTCATCTGGGTAATCTGTCTTCCTTATCCTTTTCACTATGAGTTATTGTAAATGTAAAGCCTTGTTCTAATCCATGATTTTCAACCCCATCAGGAAATTTTTTATGTCGGATGTTATTGTAATAATTTTGTTTTCAAAGGTTATTGAAGGTTATCGGACCAATAACCTTTGCAAATATTACATTTATTATGATAAAGTGAAGGTTATTGAAGGTTATCGATATCAATAACCTTTGGAGTATTACGTTTTATTAATAAAAATGAAGGTTTTCGGTACCAATAACCTTCGTAAATATTACGTTTATGTTGGAGGTATTTGAAGGTTATCGGAGTGAAGGACTTCAAAGGCTTACGTTTAAAAAAATTTACTGATGCCATCTTGAAATAAAAAGAATTTTACGTTAGTTTAGTTTAGTTTAAGACTATAATATCTCCAGGTACTACATACTTATCAAGGTTTGTTCAATTATCAAATGGCATCTCTGGTGTTATCAGATAAAGTGGTATATGAAAAACTCGTTATCATCTTAAAAAAGTTTATAATCTTCTTTAAAAAACTCATCAGGTAAGATATCTTCAGGATTTTCAGTTAAGATGAGATTATTGACACTATTACGTTCAAATAGCTCTGACAGCACTTCATTCGCTTCATCTAACAGCACCTCAAGGGGTTATTATTACTGTCTTCAGAAGGAAAAGAAACTTGAGAGAAATCATGAGAAAAAATTGAAAGAACCGCAGTGTTATATATGATGTGATATAAAAAGTATAAAAATATAACATGTTTAAACTAAATAAATAAAAGGGGCATGACAAAAGTTGGCCAATCACATATGATCACATTGTTAATATCACGCAATAATCTGTGTCTATAATTCTGACCAATCATATCAGATCACCAGACATTATGGTGTTCAACACCACTGATGTGATATGAAATTTTCATAAAATAAAATAAAATAGAAATAAAATAAAATAAAAATAATAATAAAATAGGACAAAAAAAATAAAAAGTTGCTATTTGGGTTGTTGAGTTTATCCTGTAAATACCATGCCACCTCTTAGTGTTTTTTATTTGCGAACTGTTGAAGAATATAGGGTTGCTTTTAAAAATCATGTCAGTTTCAAAATTACAATACTGCTCGCTATTTCCTTGAAATAGTTACATCTGTTTGTAATGTCCTTGATGCTGTATACGTATGTTCATATTGTTGTGCTAGACTTTTTTCTGCTGAAAAACAAGGAATGTGTTGTGGATTAGGAAAGATCAGATAATTTTCTTAATTGAGAATAAACAGGATTTGCTCTTTCTGTGATTGACTATAATTTTAACACTAAATTTGTTAGTAATGGTCTAGCTTCAGCAGGTGATACCACAGTATTGAGAGACTTATTTACTAGAAACAATGACGTGGGAAAAGATTTTCATAACAATATCAGGAGTTATAATAGTGCCTTCACATTTACTTCTATGGGTGTCAAGTTAGATAAAGATCTTGTAAACAGTAAGGAATTTGATCAAAAGATACATTCAGTTATATACACTCCCCTAGCAAAAGTATTTGTGGAATGATAAAATTTGAAAATAATTGCTAAAATTAAAAAGGTAATTGTGAGACAATGAGTGATCTAAAACGTACAAACTTTTTTTTATTAGATTCCCCTAAACTAAGGCTATCATATAATATCTTTTGTGATAAAATTAAACATCTGTACATGGAGATATTACGCTTCAAATAAAATTGACAAAAAATAATAAATTTATTCTTAGATCTATACCTATACCGCATTCGATGGGTATTAAAGATAGATACCAACTATTTTATATGAAATTGTAGCCAGAAATGATATCTACAACTTTAATTATTGACGTTTTTCTCAGTACCTAATAAAAATTTTGACTTCAATTAGACGTGAATAAAAATGACCGAAATTTAATAAAATTTTAAAAAAATAAAAAAAATTCGAAAATAATTGTGACGATTGTTTATACGTGAAAAACTTGATTATTTATTAATGCAACAATAAATGTGCTTTTAAGTTACCTTGAAGCCTGAAATATGAAGCATCTTTTATAAAACTTTCAGCCTTATATATTGAAAATTAAGAGAATAATTCGTGATTAAACTTTAGAGTATAATTTTGAAACATCCAATATTCAACTATTAATATTAAACTCAATTCTCAGTTTAAAAATCTGAAATTTTTACAGTAGATGCTCGACATGTTAAACTTTAACTGTACTTAATACCATTTTTATTATTGTGTTGGTGGATAAGGATGTTTTTATATGTGATTCCGATTGGTAATTATTTTCAGATTTTTTTTTGATTTTTTAAAATGATCGACATGGATTTGAAGTATTTAAGAAATTGATAAAATTCGGAAATGATTGACAAAAGTTGTAACATATTAAAGTTAGGTTTTTAATAATAAAATATAAAAAATGCTTATAAGTAACCTTAACGAATAAGACAAAATACACATAATATATAAATTTCATATCTATCTAACTCTAAATGAAAGAATAATCGACATTCAAATAAAAGTAAAATTTTAAGAAATTTATGCTAAAAAATTGACCCATTCCGATTTTTTGAACCACTTTCATAACTATATTTGGACTACAAAGTAAACAGATTTGGAAGGTCATTAAATATATATGTTTAAATTTTGTATTTTTTGGTTAAATATTTATTGAGAAATTTATATTTTTTTAATGTACATTAAATTGTTGATCTTTGACAAAATTATAAAATTATATATACCACAAAAATAATTAAATTAAATAAACTAGATTGTGAAATAATTTCATTTTATTGTTATTATTGTATTAATAATTTATAATATTTACTAATTATTAATTAATTTTAAATTAAAAATGGCAAAACTTAGAGAATTAACTGATTTTGATAAAGGTGAAATTATTGGTCTTTGGAAAGGAAACCACAGCAATAGTGATATTTCTAGAATTCTGGGACATCCAGAATCAACAGTTGCTTATATAATTAAGAAATATAAAGTAAATGGTACCACTTCCAATGCCCCTAGAACTGGAAGACCTACAGTACTAACTGAAACTGATAAAAGACAATTAGTAAGAATTGTTAAAGACAACAGAGCAGATTCAATTATAGAATTAACTGATAAATTTAATAGTTCTTTAGAAATAACAGTTAGTACTGATACTGTAAGGCATGTTTTATATGAGTCAGGATACTATGGAAGAGTAGCTAAGAAAAAACCATTAATTTCAGAATCAAATTCAAAAAAAAGATTAAATTGGTGTAATGAATGGGAAAAAATTATTTTTAGTGATGAATCACGTTTTGAAATATTCAAAAATGATTCTCAAAAATGGGTGTGGCATACAAAAGATGAAAAATATTATAAAGATTGTTTACAGCCTACTGTCAAACATTCAGATGGCGTTATGGTTTGGGGGTTTTTTACAAAATATAACAAAGGGCCTTTAGTTGTAGTTGAAGGTAGCATTAATGGCACAAAATATATAGAATTACTTAATCAATATCTTTTATCTTTTTTGAATGAAATTGGTTTTGATTATATTTATCAAGATGATAATGCTCCCTGTCATACTGCAGAAAAAGTCAAAGAATGGAAAGAATCAAAATCAATTAATAGCCTAATTTGGCCTGCACAAAGTCCTGATTTAAATCCAATTGAAAATTTATGGTCTGAATTAGATAGAAAAATAAGAAAACATGAGCAAAAACCAAAAAACAAGACAGAATTAATTAAAATATTACAAGAAGAATGGGATAATTTGGATACCAATTTTTTAATTAAATTAATTGATAGTATGCCACAAAGAATTAAAGGTGTAATTGAAAATAAAGGAAATCCAATAAATTATTGAATTAATATTATCTTTTGCTAATATTTAAAGAAAATTTCATATCTATTTTACAATAAAACCATAAGAAAATTTAATTTTATAATATTTTTTATTTTTTCAAATTATTTAATTAATATGTAATAAAAGATTATAAAACATTGAATATATATAATTTAGAATGTACTAAATCTATTTACTTAGAGGCCCAAATATAATTATAAAAGTGGTTCAAAAAATCAGGATGGATTAATTTTTTAGAATCAATTTTTTAAAAATTTTACTTTGAATGACGATTATTCCTTTATTTGAAATTAGATAGATATGAAATTTATATATTATATGTATTTTGTCTTATTCTTTAAGGTTATTTATAAGCATTTTTTATATTTTATTATTAAAAACCTAACTTTTATATGTTATAACTTTTGTCAATCATTTCCGAATTTTATCAATTTCTCAAATACTTCAAATCCATGTCGATCATTTTAAAAAATCAAAAAAAAATCTGAAAATAATTACCAATCGGAATCACATATAAAAACATCCTTATCCACCAACACAACAATAAAAATGGTACTAAGTACAGTTAATGATTAACATGTGGAGCATCTATTGTAAAAATTTCAGATTTTTAAACTGAGAATTGAGTTTAATATTAATAGTTGAATATTGGATGTTTCAAAATTATACTCTAAAGTTTAATCACGAATTATTCTCTCAATTTTCAATATATAAGGCTGAAATTTTTATAAAAGATGCTTCATATTTCAGGCTTCAAGGTAACTTAAAAGCACATTTATTGTTGCATTAATAAATAATCAAGTTTTTCACGTATAAACAATCGTCACAATTATTTTCGAATTTTTTTTATTTTTTTAAAATTTTATTAAATTTCGGTCGTTTTTATTCACGTCTAATTGAAGTCAAAAGTTTTATTAGGTACTGAGAAAAACGTCAATAATTAAAGTTGTAGATAT
>PQFF01000179.1:93342-125530 GCA_003547095.1 Diversispora epigaea | reverse complement strand
ATTTTATTCATTGTTTATACTGACACAAGTTAAAGATCACTAAACATATTATACATATTATTATAGATTGAAAATGAACAATCATATGAAGAACAATATACTGGAAACTGGTGGAAAAAAGTGAAAGAATCAATCCCATCGGTAGCATACATTTTGTCCATCATCCTTTATTCAAATGCAACTACAACTGACACCTTGGGTAAGGGGTCACTTCATCCTATATATATTTCTCTTGGCAATATTCCCACATGGAGAAGAAATAAAGAAGATGCCAAACAGTTATTGGGATACCTTCCGATTTTATCTGCTAAAGATGAAAGAGAAAAAAAATCCTCTGAATTTAAAAAATTAGTTCGCAAAACCTTTCACAATTCTATTAAATTTCTTTTGGATCCATTATTTACAAATGATGATGATGATGGCGATGGCATTGAATTAAAAATTGATAACGAAATTTTCTGGTTTTTTCCGAGAGTTTCCACAATAATATGCGATTGGCCAGAAGCATGTACTTTTTCGTTAACTTATAAATCAACAAATTCAAACTATCCCTGCCATTTTTGTCTAGTATCAAAAGAAAATTTAAATAATACACGTTTAAGGGATGATCAGATGGTACTTCGAAACAAAGAAAATATGTTGCAATATTATAATAACGGTACAACTAAAGCTCTCAATCGGTTTGGTAAAAACCGAAACCGATCCGTCGGTTTCGGTTCGGTCCGGTTTCGGTTTATTAAATATACAAACCAAATATCTCGGTTCGGTTTCGGTTCGGTTTCGGTTTATTCATAGAAACTGAACCGAAAAACTGAAACCGAAACTGAAATTTTCGGTTTATATATTGTCATGGTTTCACCATCTATTTATATTAATAAAGATCTAGATTTTTTTTTGACGATTATTTTTTTTATAATTATAATGGCCGAGATTATAAGTGATACTGAATCAGAAAATTCTCAAGAAAATATAGAACATAATGAACCATCAGTTTCAAGAGAAACCAGTAATAGTAATTTAACAGAAGCAAGCAATAACAATTTAACAGTAATTAATAATAACGGCAATAATAGTGATAATGCCAATAATAAAAGAAAAGCCTTTATCTATCAGTTTTTTACTTTAAATAAAGAAGAAAATAGATATTATTGTAATCATTGCATGTGAGTATTAAAGAAAGATATATGTATATAATGTAAATATATAAAATATTAAATGTATATACTTTTGACCTTTTATATTTTAGTAAAAGTTATAAGGCTGCTAAAGATAGTTCAACTTCTACATTAAGAAGCCATATTTCTCGTGAACATAAAAATTTGAATCCAGAAATATCTACTTCAGGACCATTGGATAAATTTTTTAAATCAAAAACAGCATTGACATGTATAAATTTTTTTAATATTATATTAACTGTACAACTTTACCAATTTCGATCTTGAGAACTGCTTTTTAAACTCTATTTCCATCACTAATTAAACTTATTTATTACATTTAGTAGTATCTTTGTTTAAAATTTCATACAAATTTAACAAATATTCGCGAAGAAATCAACGTTTTTTAAAGGAGATTAAATCGTTAATTTATCTGTGAATATTTATTCAATCTGTTTGAAAATTTAAATGGAGATATTACTAATTGTGGTGAATAAGTTTAATTAGTGACAGAAATGGAGGTTAGAAAGTAGTTCATGAAATCGAAACAGGTTAATTCTTTAAACTTCATTTTTTAATATTAACTTTAAATAAATTGTAGATATTTACTCAAGAGAATTGGATTGAAGATTTAATAAATTGGATTGTAACTGATGATCAATCTTTTATTGTTGTTGATAAAGAATCATTTAAAACCATGATAAAAAGACTTAATCCAAATGCCATATTACCTACTAGTAATACTATTCGAAACAAAATTCTCAAATCTTTTGAAAATGAAAAAAAAAGAATTAAAGAAGAATTGCAAGAAATTTCCAGTTGTATTTCTTTTGCTTTAGATGCATGGACTTCAAAAAATCAAATACCTTTTCTTGGAATAAGTGCTCATTGGATTTCTTCAAACTGGGAATTAAAAAATACAATTCTTGATTTTCAACTATTAGAAGGAACACATTCAGGTGAAAATCTTGCAAGGGTTTTTTTTAGTACAATAAAAGAATATGGAATTTTGAATAAGGTTAGTTTATTTTTATTATATTTTGATTATTTAAATATATTTATTTATTAATATATATTTTAGATGTTAGGAGTTACCACTGACAATGCAACTAATATGGATTCAATGTTTAATTGTTTGGATGTTTATTGTGCTGATGAAGGAATTACATTTAGCTCTGAAAATCAACGTGTACGATGCCTTGCCCATATTATTAACCTTGCTGCTCAAATCATTCTAAAAGCATTACATGGATTGGGACCAGAAAATGAACAAGATATATTACAAGATTTTATTAATGAAACTTCTTTAGGAGTTATTGCAAAATTAAGAAAATTGGTGGTTAAAATTAGAGCTTCTCCATTACGACGTGAAAGATTTTGTCAACAATGCAAAACTGTTAATGTAAAGGAACTTCAATTAATTCCTGATATAAAAACCAGATGGAATTCTACATATGACATGATTGAGCGAGCAATATTTCTTCGTGAGGTAAAAAGGATTTATATTAATNTAAATATATATTTTAGATGTTAGGAGTTACCACTGACAATGCAACTAATATGGATTCAATGTTTAATTGTTTGGATGTTTATTGTGCTGATGAAGGAATTACATTTAGCTCTGAAAATCAACGTGTACGATGCCTTGCCCATATTATTAACCTTGCTGCTCAAATCATTCTAAAAGCATTACATGGATTGGGACCAGAAAATGAACAAGATATATTACAAGATTTTATTAATGAAACTTCTTTAGGAGTTATTGCAAAATTAAGAAAATTGGTGGTTAAAATTAGAGCTTCTCCATTACGACGTGAAAGATTTTGTCAACAATGCAAAACTGTTAATGTAAAGGAACTTCAATTAATTCCTGATATAAAAACCAGATGGAATTCTACATATGACATGATTGAGCGAGCAATATTTCTTCGTGAGGTAAAAAGGATTTATATTAATTATATTGATTTTTATTATTGTCTAAATATATTATTTTTTTTATTAGCCACTTCATAATATGGCATCTGTTGATAATAATCTTTCCGTATATTTGTTACAAGAAGAAGAATGGAACAAATTAAACAATATAAAAGATTTATTAAAGGTATAATTAATGTTATAAATAAATATTCTTTAATAAAATATATTAATTATAATTTATTATAGTGTTTTAAAAATGCTACCTTGGAAATGAGTACATCAAAATTTCCTACTCTAGGTCAAACTGTTCCAGTTTACAACTATTTATTTGATAATATTGAAGAATTTCAACAAAACAATGAACTTCCAACTGATGTAAATGATGCTATAAATCTTTCAATACGAAAACTTGATGACTATTATCCAACTTCTGATGGTTTAGTTTATATTGTTGCAACAAGTATGATATCTATTTATATTTTTATATTTATTTAAATTTAAATTTTAATTATTAATACTTTTGTTTTCTATTAAATAGTTTTGGACCCTCGTTTGAAATTGACTTATTTTAAAGAAAATGGATTTGATTCTAAATATATTAAAACATGTAAACAACAAATTACTGATTTATGGAAAAGTAAATACAAACCTGATGAAAATCAAGAATCAATTATATCAATATCAAGACAAACTGCATTAACTAATCATATTTTCAAAAAGCGAAAAGTAGTATACAAAGATAAATTAGAATCTTATTTGAAAGAACCTGCATCTAATTTTGATATAGATTCATTATCATACTGGAAGGTATAATATTAAAATTGTAATAAATTCAATTAAATATTGATATATATAATATATGCTTTATTTTATTTATAGTTACATGAATTAGAATTTCCTAACCTTGCTAAAATGGCTCGTGATTATCTTTCAATTCAAGGTATAATTTTTAATATTATAAAAATAATATTTATAATTATTTTTTAAATACATATTTTTATTTTATTTTGAATAGGAACTAGTGTTCCTGTTGAACGAATATTCTCAGGAGGTACAGATTTAGTAACTATACTTGCACGCAAAATTATTTTGGGGCCCCGAAATTGCAATTTCGGGGAAAAAAGTCGAAATAGTTTTTCATAGAAGACGAAATTATTTTACTTAAAACCCGAAATTTTTTGACCATCCAGATTTATTCTTTGATTGAAGATACACATAACTGGGTACTTTTTTTACTTCCATATATAGAATGGATTCTGCATAAATCTCAAAAAGTCGAAATACCTCAAAAATCCAAAATCAATTTTGGGAACATGTATATTAGTAACACAAAGGAGATGCAGTTTAAATTCAAATACAATTAGGATGTGCATGTGTTTGAAAGGTTGGTGGAAATTAGATAATGAAAATATTAATGAAATTAATGAAAATAATTAAATTATGTATTAATTTTATATAATTTTAAATATAGTTTTTAAAATTTATTTTATATAATTTTAAAATTAATTTTATATAGTTTTAAAAATTTATTTTGGATAATTTTAAGATATTTTATATAATTTTAAAATTAGTTTTAATTAATTTTGGATCTATTTTTTCATTAATAAATAAAATATTCAATATAAAATTAATATAATTTTAACTGGTAATTTAAGGATAAGATAATATTAAAAGATGAAATACAGATCTGAAAGGATTATTATAAAAAAATTATTGTATAATTAATTTCGTGTTATTGGAAGGTAAAAAAAAAAATTAATATTTAAACCGAAAAAACCCGGTTCGGTTTGGTTTAAACCGGTTCAGTTTCGGTTCGGTTTCGGTTTGAGTATTCATGTTCCCGGTTTCAAACCGAATCCGAACTGGAAGTTTCGGTTCGGTTTCGGTTTTACTGCCAAACCGGACCGAACCGAACCGTTGAGAGCTTTAGGTACAACTGAAAAAGCTAGTTTGGAATCAGTTTTCAATTATTTTTGGAATATTCCGTAAGTTTTCGTGATACTCTTTTATATTGTTGAGTACATTCTAACTTTATATTATTTTTAATTTAGAAATATAAATGTTTACGTTGCCACTGTACCCGATAGAATGCATCACTTGGATTTAGGTTTGTATCGCTACCAAATAGAGTTTACTAAAAAATTATTATTTGAAGCTGAAGGAAGATCATTAGTGGATAAAATGAACCGGAGAATTATATTAATTCCGAGGCATTCGGAACTAAAAATATTTTCGGGAGGATTACAATCGATAGCTCTTTTAACAGCAAATAATTATAGAAATATTATGAAGGTGATGGTATTTGTAGTTGATGATTTATTAAATAAGGATCTTTCGGAAGTTTACGTGAAATGGAACGAAATGTACTTATTAAGTCGACAGGAAACGTTTAAAGAAAGTGATCTGAAAAATTTTCAGGAAGCAATTGAAAAATGGGCTAATCTATTTATTAAATTATTTGGTCAATTTTCGAATTCTGATTTTAAACTGCCAAAGTTACATTCATGGGTTCATCATATTGTTGATACTATTCGTGAATTCGGAGCCATAAATGGATATACTACAGAAACTTACGAAGCTTTACACAAGACATATGTTAAAATTCCATATCGTCTCAGTAATAAAAAAGATGTGGAAGAGCAAATGATGAAAACCGTAAATATTAACATAAATTATCATGTAAAATTATAAAAATAACGGAAAATCTCTAATAAAAAATTTTTTTATTTAGATACGGAGAAAAGTGATAATTAAGCAAAACGACTTTAAAAAAAAGTTCAAAACTCCACTCAAATTTAATTATTCTTCGAAGTTATTTGAATTTGATATTTCGGAAGCTTTTGAATTTATTGATAAATATAAAAATGAAACAAATTTAGATGAAAAAATGATAAAAGGCTTAGACCATTTTATTCAAAGTTTGGACTCATATTTTGATCTGCTTAAGATTTCAACTGCACAGGGTTGTCACATAAAAATATATAGATCTGTAACTTTGGAAAATCGTGCAATATTACGTATAACAAACATGTTTCACAAGCGGCCATGGTTTAGTAATATCTCTGTAACTATGAATGATGAAGAACTTTTTGAATATCAATCTGATAATAGAATTTGTTACGCACAGGTATATATTATTACAATAATTCTAATTAATAAAATATGTAAATTATTTGACTTTATTTTATTTTATTTATTTAGACATTACTTATAACAGAAGTATTTTTAAAGAAAGAAAAATCATTGCATCTTGCACTTGTACAATGGTACGATTTTATATCTAAAAGAACTCCATTTGTTTATGGCTGTCCTTTGTTGGAATTGACGGAGGTATACAATTTTATAGAAATAGAAGCAATAGAAGATATAGTTCATATAGTTCCTCGATTTGATAAGACTAATGAATATTTAGTAAATAAATATCTATTTTAAGTTGTATTATTTCGGAATGTTCCGTATTATTATATTTTAAAAAAAAAACATTATTATTTTATATTAATAAATTCAATCTTTATTTTGCATTTATCCACATTATTTTTAAAAATATATAATTATTTTATCTATATTTTTTTTTGAAAAAGAATAAATATAAATTATAATCATGTAATTAAATATAATATTCGAAGACTTTAGTATTGTTCAATTAAAAATCAGAAAATTTGTTGCTAATAACGAATATGATTTTAANTTTAATTTAGAAAATAGTAACAAAAAAAATGAATCAGAAGGAAATGCTTTCATTTTATAGAAGAAATAAAAAAAAAAAAGATGAATTTTATTCTGGTCTTTTGACTGGAAAATCAAAATTTGTTAAAAAGGATCGTAAACAATCTGCATCATCAACAACCCCAACAACACCCGCAGCAACAACACCCGCAGCAACAACACCAGCAGCAACAACACCAGCAGCAACAACACCAACAGCAACAACACCAACAACACCAACAATACCAACAATGCGAATAGTATTAATAGAACCAAAAGAAGTTGCAGAAGCATCTTCAAGAAAAAAGCAAAAAACAGTTGCTGGAGCTATAAAAAATTATTATTCTGATGGTAATGTTTCGAAAGTCTTCGAAAATATTTGCAATATACAAAAATTTTAAAACAATTCTTTTTATAGATGATTCCCCATTTACACATAAAGATGCCAATTATTTCCTAAATAAATTTGAAGAGATGAATAGCAGACAAATAGAAATGAATAACAGACAAATTAAGATAGAAAGAGAAATCTCTGACATACGGAAATTATTGGCATCAAGTGAAATCGAATCAGATTATACAACTGAAAATGAATTTATAAATATAAGTGTTTACATTTGTTATAAAGCTTCTTTTATTGAAACATTTGTTATTAATTCAAAGTACTTCGAAATACTTCGAAATAGAAATTCGTCCGGAAAGTTGCAAATTCTGCTATAGATAAAAGAATCTATCCGGATGAAAGTTATTTAAAATCTGTTGCTGCTGGTTGTGCTGAATTGGAATTTTGTGAATATTTCGGGGGTTGGGAAAACAAACGTTGGAGCTCTTATTACACAAAATATATTCAAAGCCCTGTAAGTTTTATTTGAATTATTTACTTAAATTATTTTAAATTATAATATTAAAATATAACGTATTGTTTTAAAAACTTTTAAAGTTATTAGCTAAACATCGAAGTCTAAGAGGGTCAATTGCGAATAGAGTAAGGTCTGCTCTTTTCGCAGTATTTGGGGAGCACGAACTTCCATATATTGATACAAAATCTGCTCCCCAAGAAATAAAGGAGTGGAAGGATTCGAAAAAACTAAAAAATGCGTATGAAAGACTTTATCAACGTATTGATAGTGATAAAGAAATGACCTGGTGTGCTAGGATCATACAAAAAACATGGCCAAATTTTAAAAAATTAACAAAAGAAAAAATTGCGTTTGGAATGGCTGTATGCCAATATATGTTGAATCCGAAAACTGAATCAATCAAAATCAATGACGAAGAGATACGCAAAATCATGAAAGTTAAGAAAGTAAGTAAGAAATATAAAAAAAAAATTTGATATTATATTAAATATTAAAAAATTTATTTTTTTTATAGAAAAAGCTAGAAGAAGGTCAAATTATTGGGTTAGATAATGAGGAAGGAGAGGAGGAGGAGGAGGAAGAAGAGGAGGAAGAAGAGGAGGAAGAAGAAGAAGAAGAAGAAAAGGAAAGAGAGGAAAGAGAAGAGGAATATGAAGATGAAGTTATATTTACAGGACAAAGCTTTNATCATACAAAAAACATGGCCAAATTTTAAAAAATTAACAAAAGAAAAAATTGCGTTTGGAATGGCTGTATGCCAATATATGTTGAATCCGAAAACTGAATCAATCAAAATCAATGACGAAGAGATACGCAAAATCATGAAAGTTAAGAAAGTAAGTAAGAAATATAAAAAAAAAATTTGATATTATATTAAATATTAAAAAATTTATTTTTTTTATAGAAAAAGCTAGAAGAAGGTCAAATTATTGGGTTAGATAATGAGGAAGGAGAGGAGGAGGAGGAGGAAGAAGAGGAGGAAGAAGAGGAGGAAGAAGAAGAAGAAGAAGAAAAGGAAAGAGAGGAAAGAGAAGAGGAATATGAAGATGAAGTTATATTTACAGGACAAAGCTTTCGGTCACGAAGTAATAGTCTTGCGTAATAATCTGAAATTTTTAAAATATGAATATTTTTAATTTTAGCATTTTTTATATTTTATTTAGTATTATATTTTATTTAGTATTATATTTTATTTATAAATATCTGAAATATTTTATGCTATAATTTATTATCATTCAAAGAATTCCGAGAACAATAAATTAAAAATAAATTTTTTTGCAATATATGATTTCTAGTTGCGTATATTTCCGTAAATATTCATAAAAAAGTGCAAAAATTTATATTACAAAGATTTGAAAGTAAAAAATATTTTCGTAAAAAAAAATTAAGCTGCGAAAAAATTACGGAATTTTTCGAGGTGTAATTTTTTCGAGGTGTAATAAATACGTAGAAAGTTACGAAATCTTGCGGAATTTTTTCGAGGCATAAGAAATTGGTGATTTTACGGGCGAAATTATTATGTATCGAAATCTTTCGGAGATATAAGGACCCCGAGCAATTTATGTATATGTCATAAAAGATCTACAAAATTTTGAGCAAAAATAAGCAAATGTTTTTTATAATAACTCTAAGCAAAATTTTTATTAGATATTTAAAATTTGATAAAAAATAAGCAAAAAAAATTATAACTATTATATATTTTATTATTTTATTAAAAGTATTAACTATTGTTTTCCAAAATAAGACTAATTACATCATTTCGTTTGAAATAATTATAATAATTTTTTGCTACATTTGACAAAATTAAAGATTGTTCATTTATAATTACATCATTAGTTAATAAATGAAAAATAATGTTGGACAGATTTCTATGTGTAACAATATTGCATTCTTCAGGAGTATATTGACTAAACAAATTACTACTAACGGGTAAAAATATTTTTAAAGTAATTTTAGATATGTCATCAATTTTTGTAACAGGTTTTGTATTAAAACTATGATTTCCATATAATTCATAGTATAAGGCTAAAACTTGACCAATACAAATTTCTCACCATAAATGCAAAGTACAAAATGATTTTGTATTAAAGGAAAATCATCATTTATATTTGTATTTTCTATATTTGGAACTGAAAAAAAAATCATCATATTATTGTATTATTTGATATAACAATATTGGAACTGGTAATAAATTTGTTAAAAAAATAAATATAAAAATATAATTTAAACTTACTATATGGTATTAAATTCCGTTTTCCACTATTTAACTGTTGATTTTTTTTATTATTGTGATTAGCAAGAGATTCAGCCATTGATTGGTGACTTGATTTCCATCTGTTTTCCCTTTGCGAAACAAAATTTTGCTCACGGCTATTATTATTTGCAAAATGAGAAACCATTTGACTTGCAATATTAGGTTGGATAGAATTTTCATTATCTGAATTTCGTGTATTTAAAGTTTTTAACTGACGCAATATAGGACGGGAATTATATGCATCATGCTTTTTACGTTCTGCAATTAAAAAATTATAGTCGAGACCATTATTTCTTACATATTTAATATTTGGAACTAAAATTAAAAAAATAAATGAATTATTGATAATTGAAAATAATGATATATAATAATAATATTAAAATGATGATGAAATAATTAACACATTTAATAAATTAATAAATTAATAATGAATAATGACAAAAATGATGAAATATGATGTAATAAATTTTTTTACAAAATAAATTAATGATTAATAATATAAATAAATTTGATAATTAATAATAATTAAAGATATTAAAATAAATAAAGAATATTTACTTATCGAAACAAATGTTGAAATATCCCGATTTTGATTAATTATACTTATTTGTTCATGACATTTATTAATACCTTCATTATTTTCAAAATCTGACTCATCAATTATTTGTATATTTTTTGAAATTTCATTAGAAGCTTGAGTAATTGCTTGTGACACATTGATTTCATCTTCGGCATTGTTATTTTCTTTATTTTCATTATATAAAAATGATGATACTTCAGGTTCATTGTTTGTTTCTATAAGAATTGTCGGCTGTAGATTTCCAACTGGCAGACTATTAGGCATTAGCATATCCAAATGTTCTGCTAATTCACATGCAAGTTGACGTGATTGTTTAATAGTTCTGGTGATCTCTAAATCACTGGGCCATGCTGTCAAATTTGATATAATATCATTATTCAAATTTCCTTCGTTATAATCAACAATATATCCTATAATTAATAAATAATAATAAATTAATTAAATTTCCATCACTATAATTAACAATAATGTAATAAATTAAATAAATTAATTATGATAATGTAATAAATTAATAAATAGAATAAATTAATTACGATAATGTAATAAATAGAATAAATTAATCACGATAATGTAGATAATGTAATAAATTAATGTAATAAATTAATAAATTAAATAAATTAATCACGATAATGTAATAAATTAATTAAATTAGTCAACGGTAATGTAATAAATTAATAAATCAATTAAGATAATGTAATAAATTAAGAAATTAAATAGATTAATAATGTAATAAATAATTAAATAAATTAATCAACGATAATGTAATAAAATTAAGAAATTAAATAGATTAATTATTAAATTAATCAACGATAATGTAATAAATTAAATAGTTAAATAATAAATTAATAAATATTAAATTAACCAACGATAATATAAATTAATTAGATTAATCAACGATAATGTAATAAAATTAAGAAATTAAATGATTAATTATTAAATTAATCAACGATAATATAATAAAATAATAAATTAATTAAATTAATTAACGATAATGTGATAAATTAAGAAATTAAATAAATTAATTAAACGAGAATGTAATAAATTAAGTAAATATTAAATTATTCGACGAAAATGTAATAAATTAAATATATTAAATTAATAAATATTAAATTAACCAACGATAATATAAGTTAATTAGATTAATCAACGATAATGTAATAAAATTAAGAAATTAAATGATTAATTATTAAATTAATCAACGATAATATAATAAAATAATAAATTAATTAAATTAATTAACGATAATGTGATAAATTAAGAAATTAAATAAATTAATTAAACGAGAATGTAATAAATTAAGTAAATATTAAATTATTCGACGAAAATGTAATAAATTAAATATATTAAATTAATAAATATTAAATTAACCAACGATAATATAAGTTAATTAGATTAATCAACGATAATGTAATAAAATTAAGAAATTAAATGATTAATTATTAAATTAATCAACGATAATATAATAAAATAATAAATTAATTAAATTAATTAACGATAATGTGATAAATTAAGAAATTAAATAAATTAATTAAACGAGAATGTAATAAATTAAGTAAA
Organism: Diversispora epigaea; assembly: GCA_003547095.1. Lineage (NCBI taxonomy): Eukaryota > Fungi > Glomeromycota > Glomeromycetes > Diversisporales > Diversisporaceae > Diversispora > Diversispora epigaea. The sequence goes on along the minus strand of PQFF01000179.1, from coordinate 113,503 downwards.
TATTAAATTATTCGACGAAAATGTAATAAATTAAATATATTAAATTAATAAATATTAAATTAACCAACGATAATATAAGTTAATTAGATTAATCAACGATAATGTAATAAAATTAAGAAATTAAATGATTAATTATTAAATTAATCAACGATAATATAATAAAATAATAAATTAATTAAATTAATTAACGATAATGTGATAAATTAAGAAATTAAATAAATTAATTAAACGAGAATGTAATAAATTAAGTAAATATTAAATTATTCGACGAAAATGTAATAAATTAAATATATTAAATTAATAAATATTAAATTAACCAACGATAATATAAGTTAATTAGATTAATCAACGATAATGTAATAAAATTAAGAAATTAAATGATTAATTATTAAATTAATCAACGATAATATAATAAAATAATAAATTAATTAAATTAATTAACGATAATGTGATAAATTAAGAAATTAAATAAATTAATTAAACGAGAATGTAATAAATTAAGTAAATATTAAATTATTCGACGAAAATGTAATAAATTAAATATATTAAATTAATAAATATTAAATTAACCAACGATAATATAAGTTAATTAGATTAATCAACGATAATGTAATAAAATTAAGAAATTAAATGATTAATTATTAAATTAATCAACGATAATATAATAAAATAATAAATTAATTAAATTAATTAACGATAATGTGATAAATTAAGAAATTAAATAAATTAATTAAACGAGAATGTAATAAATTAAGTAAATATTAAATTATTCGACGAAAATGTAATAAATTAAATATATTAAATTAATAAATATTAAATTAACCAACGATAATATAAGTTAATTAGATTAATCAACGATAATGTAATAAAATTAAGAAATTAAATGATTAATTATTAAATTAATCAACGATAATATAATAAAATAATAAATTAATTAAATTAATTAACGATAATGTGATAAATTAAGAAATTAAATAAATTAATTAAACGAGAATGTAATAAATTAAGTAAATATTAAATTATTCGACGAAAATGTAATAAATTAAATATATTAAATTAATAAATATTAAATTAACCAACGATAATATAAGTTAATTAGATTAATCAACGATAATGTAATAAAATTAAGAAATTAAATGATTAATTATTAAATTAATCAACGATAATATAATAAAATAATAAATTAATTAAATTAATTAACGATAATGTGATAAATTAAGAAATTAAATAAATTAATTAAACGAGAATGTAATAAATTAAGTAAATATTAAATTATTCGACGAAAATGTAATAAATTAAATATATTAAATTAATAAATATTAAATTAACCAACGATAATATAAGTTAATTAGATTAATCAACGATAATGTAATAAAATTAAGAAATTAAATGATTAATTATTAAATTAATCAACGATAATATAATAAAATAATAAATTAATTAAATTAATTAACGATAATGTGATAAATTAAGAAATTAAATAAATTAATTAAACGAGAATGTAATAAATTAAGTAAATATTAAATTATTCGACGAAAATGTAATAAATTAAATATATTAAATTAATAAATATTAAATTAACCAACGATAATATAAGTTAATTAGATTAATCAACGATAATGTAATAAAATTAAGAAATTAAATGATTAATTATTAAATTAATCAACGATAATATAATAAAATAATAAATTAATTAAATTAATTAACGATAATGTGATAAATTAAGAAATTAAATAGATTAATTAGTAAATTAATCAACGATAATGTAATAAATTAAATGGTTAAATAATAAATTAATAAATATTAAATTAATCAACGATAATGTAATAAATTAATCAATGATAATGTGATAAATTAAGAAATTAAATTAATTAATTAAACGATAATGTAATAAATTAAGTAAATATTAAATTATTCGACGAAAATGTAATAAATTAAATATAATAAATTAATAAATATTAAATTAATCAACGATAATATAATAAAATAATAAATTAATTAAATTAATTAACGATAATGTGATAAATTAAGAAATTAAATAGATTAATTATTAAATTAATCAACGATAATGTAATAAATTAAATAGTTAAATAATAAATTAATAAATATTAAATTAACCAACGATAATATAAATTAATTAGATTAATCAACGATAATGTAATAAATTAAGAAATTAAATAAATTAATTATTAAATTAATCAACGATGATGTACTAAATTAATAAATATTAAATTAATCAACGATAATATAATAAAATAATAAATTAATTAAATTAATTAACGATAATGTGATAAATTAAGAAATTAAATAAATTAATTATTAAATTAATCAACGATGATGTACTAAATTAATAAATATTAAATTAATCAACGATAATATAATAAAATAATAAATTAATTAAATTAATTAACGATAATGTGATAAATTAAGAAATTAAATAAATTAATTATTAAATTAATCAACGATGATGTACTAAATTAATAAATATTAAATTAATCAACGATAATATAATAAAATAATAAATTAATTAAATTAATTAACGATAATGTGATAAATTAAGAAATTAAATAAATTAATTATTAAATTAATCAACGATGATGTACTAAATTAATAAATATTAAATTAATCAACGATAATATAATAAAATAATAAATTAATTAAATTAATCAACGATAATGTGATAAATTAAGAAATTAAATAAATTAATTAAACGATAATGTAATAAATTAAGTAAATATTAAATTATTCAACTAAAATGTAATAAATTAAATATAATAAATTAATAAATATTAAATTAATCAACGATAATATAATAAAATAATAAATTAATTAAATTAATCAACGATAATGTGATAAATTAAAAAATTAAATAAATTAATTATTAAATTAATCAACGATAATGTAATAAATAATAAATTAATTAAATTTCCTTCTCGATAATTGTAATAAATTAATAAATAATAAATAATTAATTAAAATTTAATCAATGATAATTTTTTTAACATTAAATTATGCAATATTTTAATATTAAATTAATAAATATAATAAATATTTTAAATCATACCTTCGCGAACAGATTTTTCCTTTTCAACTGATAAATTGCTTGTTCTTATTGATTTGGAATAATAAGAAATTTTAGGAATCATTTGTAAAAGTTCAGCAAAATCAAAATCTGTACGGATTTGCCGTGCTATTCCAAATATATGCTCACATGCTTCAGAACCATGCATCCAAGGTAATAAAGNTTCAGGATAATATTCTCTATGTGACTTAACAAGGAGAACCATAGATTCGGAAAGTGAATTAAAAATAGAAAAACTCTGAGCTGCCATAAAATTTTGTTGAACAGACATAAAATCAGAATAATTTCGTGATATAGTTTCAATATGGTAGCGCCAAAGTCTTAAAAAAAAAAATGTCGTCATGCACATTCTGATTCGTTCAATAGGACATATTTCCCGATTCAAATAACTATCAACAAGTTCACCTAAAAAATTTATATAAATCAATAAATAATTTTTTTTTAAATAATAATTAAAATTATTACTTACCCAAAATAAACAAATATACAAAAAATCCCTTATACCCTTCCTTTATTTCAGTATTATGATTTAAACAATGTTTTAAGTTATGATGACAAAAAGATCGGTAGGCTGCTCCATCATCTTGCCTATCAAGTTTTATAATATCATTCTTAAATAATATTGAAGAAGGTAAATTAACTAATTGAAGAAAATGTTCAAAATTTGCTATATTTTGTCCAAATGTCAAAACTCTTGCACCAGACATTACAACATTACGAGCTGTCTTTTTTGCATGTTTTGGATCTTGAACTCGAATTACTGGTCCAACATTGGAAAAAACTGGACAACTGAAATTGATATTTAATAATCTATCTATTACTTCTATTTTATCTGTTGTTTGTGTATTCATAATAATTGATTGTGCACGAAACTCTGATGCTGCACCATCTGAACCAATTGAAAGTATTGAAATATTTAAATGTTGTGCGATTTCTAAAATTAATTTTTTATGCAGATTTGCGATTGTTTCTGCAGAATCTTTTCCATTATTTGGTATTAAAGCAATTATTACAGGAGGAAATTTTGGTAATGGTACCTAATAATAATTTTTTAAAATTATTTTAATAATAAATTAAATAAATTATATAAATATTATTAATATTACCTGTAAAATATATACTCGAACATAATTTCCAATTGCTTTTTCATCTTTTATGTGTTGAATAATGTTTGGAATATCATTATAATTATTAATTTTTGTTTCTTCTTTTGATAAAGTTGAACCAATAATACATCCAAGTTGAGAAGAATAACGTAAACTAGATTTTAACTTGGTATTATCACTCATAGCCGCAATTGGTCCTTTATAATTAATCTTATCTAAAAATCTTTTAAATCGTGNAACATTACGAGCTGTCTTTTTTGCATGTTTTGGATCTTGAACTCGAATTACTGGTCCAACATTGGAAAAAACTGGACAACTGAAATTGATATTTAATAATCTATCTATTACTTCTATTTTATCTGTTGTTTGTGTATTCATAATAATTGATTGTGCACGAAACTCTGATGCTGCACCATCTGAACCAATTGAAAGTATTGAAATATTTAAATGTTGTGCGATTTCTAAAATTAATTTTTTATGCAGATTTGCGATTGTTTCTGCAGAATCTTTTCCATTATTTGGTATTAAAGCAATTATTACAGGAGGAAATTTTGGTAATGGTACCTAATAATAATTTTTTAAAATTATTTTAATAATAAATTAAATAAATTATATAAATATTATTAATATTACCTGTAAAATATATACTCGAACATAATTTCCAATTGCTTTTTCATCTTTTATGTGTTGAATAATGTTTGGAATATCATTATAATTATTAATTTTTGTTTCTTCTTTTGATAAAGTTGAACCAATAATACATCCAAGTTGAGAAGAATAACGTAAACTAGATTTTAACTTGGTATTATCACTCATAGCCGCAATTGGTCCTTTATAATTAATCTTATCTAAAAATCTTTTAAATCGTGTAACATTTTCAAAACAAAGATCTGGATTTGTAAGTACGTCATTGGTATTTGCACGTAATTTTCTAAATTTAAAAAAATTTTTGTTAAAAAACAAACGAAAAATAAAAAATAAAAAATAATAAATAATACTTTAAAAATTATATAAAAATGTTTAATTTTACCTTATACTTTGAATGTCACGGCCAGCTAAATTTTGCTTAAAAAAATCTAATGCACGTGGACTTATAGTTCCAAGTACTATCAAAAAATCAGTAAACTCTTCGGAATATTGAAGATTTTGTGTTCCTTTATTTTTTTCTTTGCGATCTGCTACTTGACACATAATACTACATAAACCTTTAAAAGTTTCTGAATTATTAAATACTCCTTTAAGACCTTGGCTTGCTATAGTAATCCAAAGATTTGAATTTGTTGAAACATTATTATTTCGAATAATATTCCAAATAGTTAATAAATCACCATTTTTTAAGTATTTTTTTAATTTGTCATTTTCAAAATACCAGTTTGGTGTAAATTTCAAATTTTTTTTATCAGGTTTTTTGACTCTTATACGATTAGCCAATTTTGCATTTGATTTTAACTGTTTACATTCATTACAAAAATTATTATTTGTATATTCACCATTACAATTTTTTGCGCGAACACAATTTCCTATAAATATTAATTTTTTAATATAAATAAAATATATAATTGTATATAATAAATATAACAAAAAACTCTAACCTTCTCTATCAATTTTCCACTCTGCTTCGGCATAAATCTGTCTGTTTAGTTTTCTTTTTTGAGCTATTTTTAATTTTTTTCTTGAAAATTTTTCTGTAAATAATGAAGGAAATAGTTCTTTCCCAATAATTTCAATACGTCGTGCACCACCAACTTGTGCAGGTGTTCGTTCAATATAATATCTAATTTTTTGAGAACGTAACCCAGGACAATGAATTCTTTTTTTTGATCTTTCCTTATTTGGTTTATTTTCATCTTCACTTGATAAAATATCATCTAAATTATTATTATCATTTTCATTAGAATCTACTGTAATTATATCATCATCATCCATATTATCACAAATATCACTATCATATTCTTCTTCAGAACTAATAACTTCATTTTTATTAGAATTAAAAAAACAATAAATTGATTGTTGTCCAGATTTTCGTTTACACCCATTTCCATTAGCATGCCTATTTAGATAATCTTCATCCCATTTTCGATTTAATTTGATAATTTTTCCACAAATACAAACAACTTTTTTTGGATTAATTATTGCAGCACAAAATTCATGCTTAATTAATCTTTTTTTTGAATATTTCCACCCGCTTTTATTCATTTTATATAAAATAAATTTTTTTTTTATAATATAAAAGTTGAAAAATAAAAAAAATTAAATTTTTTTTCACACGTATATTTATTTTTAGTAAAAATTATAAAGAAAAGTATACACATGTAAACTATATTAATTAAAATTTATTTATTTACAATGTACTACAATACCCCCTAAAATAATAAACTACTACGCATTTTAATTTTATTACTATAACAAAATTAATAAAATATTAAGCAAAACCTAAATATTACTTTATAAAATATATATAATTTTAAGCAACTATAATATTATAACATTTAAATTTTTTTGATAAGATGGTTACGCAAATGTTAAGTATGACATATATATAGATTGCTCGGGGTCCTGAGATATACGTAATATTACGGGAAAATCTCCGTATAAATTACGGAAATTTTACGTTTTGTAATAATTACGGAATATTACGCCTATTAAAATTTCCTGATGTTACAACTGGACTCGACTAGGCGATGTATTTCACTTGAAAGAACAATCCGTCGGACAGCCTGACTTCCATGCACAGAAAAACTTGGGAGGATCTTTGGATCCGTTATTGATACCAATTTATAAGGACCATGGTGAATTACCAACACATATACTGGGAGAACGTATGTTCATTACACCATCTTGAATGGGAGGGAAAAGAAGTATTCGACTATGAGAAACTGACGTAATAAGTGAGCAGGAGATGAAAATTTTCCCGTTAATGACCAGAGAATGTCAATGCTGGTAGAATTTCGGTTCGCAATAGTAGCCTCGAGCCTTATATTTTGGAAGAAACTTTGTTTCGCCGAACCAATGTGTTATGGCTAGGGTTGGTGAGTACCGTAGATTAGTACGCTGGGATTCAAGGTATAAAAGTGTTGTAATGTAGTATTGACCGCGCTTTAAGCAAAGGTCTGAAGTTGAAGTGGTGTAGTAGTAGTTAGAGGGTTCGTTTTTTATTTTTTATTTCTTTCGTAATTTGACTTTAATAGGGTCTCTATTAAATAAGATGTTCGTTGTGTCTTACGGTGGCTGGTTAGACCGTTAAAATTAAAAGTTTTATAGTCAGTTTTTATTCTATATGTATTTGTAGTTTAAGTTACTTGTTTGTAATGTATATTATAAGTACCTGAATAAAGATGAGACCACACTGGTCGTTTAAAACCAAAACCATAATTTTTATAAATAATAATTTTTATAATGGAACTCTTTCCGCTAATCATTTTTTACCATTTTTTGAAGATGTTTCCAACATAGTGTTCGCTAATTGTTTATATAATAATTATGCTAAAATAGCTATTTTTCACTCTTTTCTCTTTAATAACCACCTGAGTTATCTCCTCATAATCTTATTTATCTCCTTAGCTTAACAAAATGCGAGTAAGTTTTGTTAGGGAACTGTCGTAACGAGTCGCTGAAACGTCATGAAAAATTGAGCTTTTATGTAGTTACAAGAGAAAGATAAATGTGTAATAGTGAGGGTTAGATTCCCCAAGTCAGGAGTAGAAGCTTCTTAATACATGTGAACTAATATGCTTATGGAAGCACTTTGGTCTCTTTACTTTCGGGCGATATTCCTTAATGACGATATTCCCTTTCGGTCCGGGCATAAACACAAGGTTTACTCACTAACGACATGAAAAACTGAGCTTGCGTATTGCCGTTGTATGAAATACAATAGTGAGGGTTAGATTTCCCAAGTCAGGAGTTAGGAGAGTGAACTAGTCGTATGACACAATATATTATTAAAGATCTCTTTGTTGAATACGTCCTTAGGGCCGTAAAAAACAAAATCATATATATATCATCAAAAAAAAATAGATCTACAAAAATTAACCAATGATACTCAATTATATAAAAGTATATTTTAAGAATATTTTAAGGTTATTGATATTTAAAATTTTAAAATATTTGTTATAATAATTAAAATATTTTTATTGATATAAAATCAATAATCATTTTGTAACATTATGCGATATAATGTTGCACAATATTTTTAATGTTATACGATATAATATTTATTATTTATTTTATATTTATAAAAAAAAAAATCAGAAATAATTTACAATCGTTACCACATATAAAACTTTTTATTTTAATAAGTAAATGACAAAAATGTAATTAATAACCAAAAATGCTGAGAATGTAATTTATCGACACAAAAAATTTCAGACCAAGAACTTTAAAATTGACGAAATAATAGACGTCTAAACTCAAATGTTTTAAAATTTAAACATTTGAGTTTAGACGTTCATTATTCCGTCAATTTTAAAGTTCTTGATCTGAAATTTTTTGTGTCGATAGATTACATTCTCAGCATTTTTGGTTATTAATTACATTTTTGTCATTTACTTATTAAAATAAAAAGTTTTATATGTGGTAACGATTGTGAATTATTTCCGATTTTTATATTTTTATAAATATTACATATATTTTTCTAAGGTTATACAATAGATGGTGATTGTTAAAAGAACAAAATTGATCATATCACGAAGTGCATCTCATAACTTTTAAGCTTGATACAGCGACTTGACACTATGATAATAGACCCTTTACTAATCAAAAAACTTAAAAAATTCAACATTAAATTTTATTGATTTTTTTAATTTTTTTTAAAAAATTCTGATATTTCGGATTACAAAAATAATATTTTTTATACATTCTAATTGTGACTATAATAAAAATGATAGCCGCTATGCAGTGGCTCAATACTATAGATAACTTAGGTTCTGTTTTAAATAAATCATAATAATANCCATCTATTGTATAACCTTAGAAAAATATATGTAATATTTATAAAAATATAAAAATCGGAAATAATTCACAATCGTTACCACATATAAAACTTTTTATTTTAATAAGTAAATGACAAAAATGTAATTAATAACCAAAAATGCTGAGAATGTAATCTATCGACACAAAAAATTTCAGATCAAGAACTTTAAAATTGACGGAATAATGAACGTCTAAACTCAAATGTTTAAATTTTAAAACATTTGAGTTTAGACGTCTATTATTTCGTCAATTTTAAAGTTCTTGGTCTGAAATTTTTTGTGTCGATAAATTACATTCTCAGCATTTTTGGTTATTAATTACATTTTTGTCATTTACTTATTAAAATAAAAAGTTTTATATGTGGTAACGATTGTGAATTATTTCCGATTTTTATATTTTTATAAATATTACATATATTTTTCTAAGGTTATACAATAGATGGTGATTGTTAAAAGAACAAAATTGATCATATCACGAAGTGCATCTCATAACTTTTAAGCTTGATACAGCGACTTGACACTATGATAATAGACCCTTTACTAATCAAAAAACTTAAAAAATTCAACATTAAATTTTATTGATTTTTTTAATTTTTTTTAAAAAATTCTGATATTTCGGATTACAAAAATAATATTTTTTATACATTCTAATTGTGACTATAATAAAAATGATAGCCGCTATGCAGTGGCTCAATACTATAGATAACTTAGGTTCTGTTTTAAATAAATCATAATAATATTTTAAGTATTCTATTTACCTTAAAAAATACTTAAAATATCATTATTAAAAAAATATAAGTATATTTTAAGGGTGTACATAAAATTTAATTACTTAAAATATACTTATTAAAAATAAAAACATATTTTAAGTATATAATAAGTATATTCAAATATATTTTAAGTACATATTTTTAATTATAAAAAAATTTTTAAGTATATTTTAATAATATTTTAAGTATTATGATATGTAATCTGAATAAACAATTTTTGCTAAGTTTTAAATATTAATAATATTTTAAGTATATTTTAAGTAATTAAATTTTATGTACACCCTTAAAATATACTTAAAAATTTTTTATAATTAAAAATATGTACTTAGAATATATTTGAATATACTTATTATATACTTAAAATATGTTTTTATTTTTAAGAAGTATATTTTAAGTAATTAAATTTTATGTACACCCTTAAAATATACTTAAAAATTTTTTATAATTAAAAATATGTACTTAGAATATATTTGAATATACTTATTATATACTTAAAATATACTTCTTAAAAATAAAAACATATTTTAAGTATATTTTAATAATATTATAAGTATTATGATATGTAATCGGAATAAACAATTTTTGCTAAGTTTTAAATATTAATAATATTTTAAGTATATTTTAAGTATACTAATGATGTTTTAAGTATATTTCAAGTACAAATTAAGTATGCGCACTTCTTATAGGGCTGAGGGAAAGATATTTTTGGGCAAGAAGACGTTAACGGACTGGTCCTTGGGTAGCCTGCCCGTGTCGGCCAAAAGGTGAAAAGGAGTCTAGTAACGAACAGTCGGAAGCCTGAAATCTCTATTAAAGAAGTTCTTATAAAACCTCGACGGGAAAATTTTTCAAATAATGGCTGAATACTTTCTTTAATTACTGCGGCTAAAACAAAATAATGGGGAGAATACAAAAATCAGTTGGACCCTGATTTTTGTCACGTGGATCTGATTTCGTCCAAATAAGGGGTTTTAGGGAGGCATGCATGATCATTTGTCCGCATTTGGATTAAACAGGTATTTTTTCCTGCGGTGTCTAAATAATATGTGTTAGACCATTAATTTTTCTATAATAGGCGGAACATATGGAGGCATGCATGATCACTTGCCCATATTAGGTGGACTTTATGGGGTCTAAATAACATATGTCAGACTAGTTATTTGTCAATCACGTGGGATGGAATGAACTCAGGTAGTTTAATCGGCATACAAAGAGAATTTTGGGTATGTGCCTGGTCACTTTTTGCAACAAGTGTATCGTTAAAAATAAACAGCAGACGTTAGACCTGTTCGATTTTTCGCCACAAAAGAGAAATTAATATAAGGGATGAGCTCAATGAATTTCTTTTGGGTTTACTTTTTGTAAATAAGGATGGTATTTTCTTTTATTTTTTTATTTTTTATGGGTTTTATTTCAGTTAGTAGGTAGATTTTTTATATGAGTTAATGTCAGTCAAGAAGGAGGAACCAAACTTTTTTTTTCTTTTAACTGAAAGTGCCATTCGGGCGTGATCCCGGCAATATTATGCTCAGATTGGTTATGAGAGGACGGGGACGGGTCTTGGCAAGTCAGTTACCAGTACCAACTGGCAACGATGAGCCGTGCGGTAGACTAGAATTTATTTTAGTTTTAGCAAGCTTCTATATGTAATTTTTTTGTTCTAAAAGTTTACTTTTAAAGAGCTCGTTATTACAACAGCTCTGCAAATTATTAATAAACGTATTAAAGCGAGACTCCGTTAGTTAAAAAAAAAAAAATTTAACTTTACCAAATGCTGCAAACTGGTTACGAAATAACAATCCTCTTTTTTATCCATATAATTATTTCTATACTCATGGAAATTCTGGAGAAGCACTATTAACATTACCTATTGCTAATTTGATTACTGATAATAATTTACCACTACAATTATCTTCAGATCCATCTGATTTAAAAATCCAGACCTAGAAGCTCTTTTATTTCCTGATTTGTTTCCATTAGGTAGAGGTCATTTTAAAGATTAAAAATCCCTTTATGAATATCGAATAAATATTGATATTTTTGGTAGTTATATTCGATTACATTATACATGTCCTGATCCACGATTCCGTTTAAGCTGGTATTGGTCACATATTTCATATTTAAATTTGGAAAAATTAAGAAATCATCAAAATCGTACACGAATTTTGAGACAAAAAACTACTGACCGAGAACATTTACCAACTATATCAAATTATTACAAATAGTACTTATTCTAATACTTCAATTATTGATAAAATTAAAACAACTACTGTACCATCATACATTCAAACTGGAGATACATATTAGTATCAAAAAGAACATCATTTAAATACAATAGTATTTAATTTTGGATTGCTACAAATTTTTTATACAATGACAATGGCTGAAAGTTGATAAAAACATCTTAATTGATAATTCACGAATAAATGAGAATTCAATTTATTTATTTATATATAAATTTATTGTAAAATTTTTAAAATTCTAAATCTACGTTTCCAACTAAGTAAGTATAATTTATTAGAATATAATTATAAATAAAATTTAAAATATAATATATATACTATTTTTTCTATCTTTTTATTAAAAAAAAATTATTAAATTATTTTAAATAAAATTATTTATATATATTTGAAAACTTATATATCAAAATTTATATAATAATTTACGGGAAATTCAGATTTGAATATTATAGATAATTATATAATTAACTTATCCCCATTTTCCATTCTCATTTATTCGCGAATTAGCAATTAAACATATTCTTAAAAATACAAATAATTATAATACCAATCCTACAAATAGATCATATCACATTTATGAACATTATCATCATCGTTTAAAATCAGTACATCATCAGGAAATTTTAATAGGCGTAATATTCCGTAATTATTACAAAACGTAAAATTTCCGTAATTTATACGGAGATTTCCCCGTAATATTACGTATATCTCCGAAAGATTTCGATACATAATAATTTCGCCCGTAAAATCACCAATTTCTTACGTCTCGAAAAAATTCCGCAAGATTTCGTAACTTTTTACGTATTTATTACACCTCGAAAAAATTACACCTCGAAAAATTCCGTAATTTTTTCGCAGCTTAATTTTTTTTTACGAAAATATTTTTTACTTTCAAATCTTTGTAATATAAATTTTTGCACTTTTTTATGAATATTTACGGAAATATACGCAACTAGAAATCATATATTGCAAAAAAATTTATTTTTAATTTATTGTTCTCGGAATTCTTTGAATGATAATAAATTATAGCATAAAATATTTCAGATATTTATAAATAAAATATAATACTAAATAAAATATAATACTAAATAAAATATAATACTAAATAAAATATAATACTAAATAAAATATAATACTAAATAAAATATAATACTAAATAAAATATANNATTTGACATTTCTGGTTAACTTTATTTAAGACACGATTTTCGAACAAGCACGCATTCAAATTTAATAAATAAGATATCATATAATAGCCCTTGATCAGGAGATTCTTTTAAAAAAAAGTTTGTGCAATTTAAATCATTCTTTGTGCCACAATTTACCTTTGAAATTTATTAATAAATTTGAAAAAAAACAGCTGTCCGGATACTTTTGGCAGGTTGGTGTATAATACTAAATAAAATATAATACTAAATAAAATATAATACTAAATAAAATATAAAAAATGCTAAAATTAAAAATATTCATATTTTAAAAATTTCAGATTATTACGCAAGACTATTACTTCGTGACTAAAAGCTTTGTCCTGTAAATATAACTTCATCTTCATATTCCTCTTCTCTTTTCTCTCTTTCCTTTTCTTCTTCTTCTTCTTCTTCCTCCTCCTCTTCTTCCTCCTCCTCTTCCTCCTCCTCCTCCTCTCCTTCCTCATTATCTAACCCAATAATTTGACCTTCTTCTAGCTTTTTCTATAAAAAAAATAAATTTTTTAATATTTAATATAATATCAAATTTTTTTTTTATATTTCTTACTTACTTTCTTAACTTTCATGATTTTGCGTATCTCTTCGTCATTGATTTTGATTGATTCAGTTTTCGGATTCAACATATATTGGCATACAGCCATTCCAAATGCAATTTTTTCTTTTGTTAATTTTTTAAAATTTGGCCATGTTTTTTGTATGATTCTAGCACACCAGGTCATTTCTTTATCACTATCAATACGTTGATAAAGTCTTTCATATGCATTTTTTAGTTTTTCCGAATCCTTCCACTCCTTTATTTCTTGGGGAGTAGATTTTGTATCAATATATGGAAGTTCGTGCTCCCCAAATACTGCGAAAAGAGCAGACCTTACTCTATTCGCAATTGACCCTCTTAGACTTCGATGTTTAGCTAATAACTTTAAAAGTTTTTAAAACAATACGTTATATTTTAATATTATAATTNAATAATTTAAGTAAATAATTCAAATAAAACTTACAGGGCTTTGAATATATTTTGTGTAATAAGAGCTCCAACGTTTGTTTTCCCAACCCCCGAAATATTCACAAAATTCCAATTCAGCACAACCAGCAGCAACAGATTTTAAATAACTTTCATCCGGATAGATTCTTTTATCTATAGCAGAATTTGCAACTTTCCGGACGAATTTCTATTTCGAAGTATTTCGAAGTACTTTGAATTAATAACAAATGTTTCAATAAAAGAAGCTTTATAACAAATGTAAACACTTACATTTATAAATTCATTTTCAGTTGTATAATCTGATTCGATTCCACTTGATGCCAATAATTTCCGTATGTCAGAGATTTCTCTTTCTATCTTAATTTGTCTGTTATTCATTTTTATTTGTCTGCTATTCATCTCTTCAAATTTATTTAGGAAATAATTGGCATCTTTATGTGTAAATGGGGAATCATCTATAAAAAGAATTGTTTTAAAATTTTTGTATATTGCAAATATTTTCGAAGACTTTCGAAACATTACCATCAGAATAATAATTTTTTATAGCTCCAGCAACTGTTTTTTGCTTTTTTCTTGAAGATGCTTCTGCAACTTCTTTTGGTTCTATTAATACTATTGGCATTGTTGGTGTTGTTGGTGTTGTTGGTGTTGTTGCTGTTGGTGTTGTTGCTGCTGGTGTTGTTGCTGCTGGTGTTGTTGCTGCGGGTGTTGTTGCTGCGGGTGTTGTTGGGGTTGTTGATGATGCAGATTGTTTACGATCCTTTTTNTCTAATTGCTATCATTAAAATGTAATAATAATTCATAATATTACATCTCTGCAAATTACTCATAATTAGATATCTCCGCAACTTACAAAATTAATTAAAATCATATTTGTTATTAGCAACAAATTTTCTGATTTTTAATTGAACAATACTAAAGTCTTCGAATATTATATTTAATTACATGATTATAATTTATATTTATTCTTTTTCAAAAAAAAATATAGATAAAATAATTATATATTTTTAAAAATAATGTGGATAAATGCAAAATAAAGATTGAATTTATTAATATAAAATAATAATGTTTTTTTTTTTAAAATATAATAATACGGAACATTCCGAAATAATACAACTTAAAATAGATATTTATTTACTAAATATTCATTAGTCTTATTAAATCGAGGAACTATATGAACTATATCTTCTATTGCTTCTATTTCTATAAAATTGTATACCTCTGTCAATTCCAACAAAGGACAGCCATAAACAAATGGAGTTCTTTTAGATATAAAATCGTACCATTGTACAAGTGCAAGATGCAATGATTTTTCTTTCTTTAAAAATACTTCTGTTATAAGTAATGTCTAAATAAATAAAATAAAATAAAGTCAAATAATTTACATATTTTATTAATTAGAATTATTGTAATAATATATACCTGTGTGTAACAAATTCCATTATCAGATTGATATTCAAAAAGTTCTTCATCATTCATAGTTACAGAGATATTACTAAACCATGGTCGCTTGTGAAACATGTTTGTTGTACGTAATATTGCACGATTTTCCAAAGTTACAGATCTATATATTTTTATGTGACAACCTTGTGCAGTTGAAATCTTAAGCAGATCAAAATATGAGTCCAAACTTTGAATAAAATGGTCTAAGCCTTTTATCATTTTTTCATTTAAATTTGTTTCATTTTTATATTTATCAATAAATTCAAAAGCTTCCGAAATATCAAATTCAAATAACTTCGAAGAATAATTAAATTTGAGTGGAGTTTTGAACTTTTTTTTAAAGTCGTTTTGCTTAATTATCGCTTTTCTCCGTATCTAAATAAAAAAATTTTTTATTAGAGATTTTCCGTTATTTTTATAATTTTACATGATAATTTATGTTAATATTTACGGTTTTCATCATTTGCTCTTCCACATCTTTTTTATTACTGAGACGATATGGAATTTTAACATATGTCTTGTGTAAGGCTTCGTAAGTTTCTGTAGTATATCCATTTATGGCTCTGAATTCACGAATAGTATCAACAATATGATGAACCCATGAATGTAACTTTGGTAGTTTAAAATCAGAATTCGAAAATTGACCAAATAATTTAATAAATAGATTAGCCCATTTTTCAATTGCTTCCTGAAAATTTTTCAGATCACTTTCTTTAAACGTTTCCTGTCGACTTAATAAGTACATTTCGTTCCATTTCACGTAAACTTCCGAAAGATCCTTATTTAATAAATCATCAACTACAAATACCATCATCTTCATAATATTTCTATAATTATCTGCTGTTAAAAGAGCTATCGATTGTAATCCTCCCGAAAATATTTTTAGTTCCGAATGCCTCAGAATTAATGTAATTCTCCGGTTCATTTTATCCACTAATGATCTTCCTTCAGCTTCAAATAATAATTTTTTAGTAAACTCTATTTGGTAGCGATACAAACCTAAATCCAAGTGATGCATTCTATCGGATACAGTGGCAACGTAAACATTTATATTTCTAAATTAAAAATAATATAAAGTTAGAATGTACTCAACAATATAAAAGAGTATCACGAAAACTTACGGAATATTCCAAAAATAATTGAAAACTGGTTCCAAACTAGCTTTTTCAGTTGTACCGTTATTATAATATTGCAACATATTTTCTTTGTTTCGAAGTACCATCTGATCATCCCTTAAACGTGTATTATTTAAATTTTCTTTTGATACTAGACAAAAATGGCAGGGATAGTTTGAATTTGTTGATTTATAAGTTAACGAAAAAGTACATGCTTCTGGCCAATCGCATATTATTGTGGAAACTCTCGGAAAAAACCAGAAAATTTTGTTATCAATTTTTAATTCAATGCCATCGCCATCATCATCATCATTTGTAAATAATGGATCCAAAAGAAATTTAATAGAATTGTGAAAGGTTTTGCGAACTAATTTTTTAAATTCAGAGGATTTTTTTTCTCTTTCATCTTTAGCAGATAAAATCGGAAGGTATCCCAATAACTGTTTGGCATCTTCTTTATTTCTTCTCCATGTGGGAATATTGCCAAGAGAAATATATATAGGATGAAGTGACCCCTTACCCAAGGTGTCAGTTGTAGTTGCATCTGAATAAAGGATGATGGACAAAATGTGTGCTACCGATGGGATTGATTCTTTCACTTTTTTCCACCAGTTTCCAGTATATTGTTCTCCATATGATTGTTCATTTTCAATCTATAATAATATGTATAATATGTTTAGTGATCTTTAACTTGTGTCAGTATAAACAATGAATAAAATTTTTTACCTCCAATTTTTTGTAATCATACACAAAAAGCTGGGAAATTTCCGGATTTGATAAAAGATTTTCTATACATTTTATAACTGGTTGATAATTTATAAAGTATTCTTTATTATTATGCACTAATATACGATGTTTATAATATAATAATCGTGATAAATTCATTTTATCCATATACTTTCGGCCAGTTTCGATATTTTTAGGAAGGGGAGAAATGGATAAATTGGAATGCTTATTAAAAAATTTGATAATTGCATTGCCGGCTTTGTTATTTAAATTATATTTTGTAACAAGAGTCATCAAATCGGCATAAGATTCATTTGGAAACTCTTCAACGTCTGAATCTTCATTTCGTGAACTTTCACTTCTGACATCTAAGTCTTCATTCTGTAAACGTTCGATATTTGAATCTTCATTTTGTAAATTTTCGACATCTGAGTCTTCATTTCGCGAACTTTCGAACAAAATTTCTTCAAAACGTTCTGGAATATTACTGATAACTTCTAATGAAACTGAAGCATCAGCATCATAATCACCATATTCAAATAGATCTGTTATCTCTGAACCTGATGGTAAGTTTTCTATTTCTTGAACACTTTGTCTTTCTTCTATACGATTAAAATCATCATTATCTAATAACATATCAGTGACTTCTGAAACTTCTGTATTGGATTCTTCTGTACTAACATCATAAAGGTTTATACATCTATTTACATGTTGGGAATATGAATTACGGTTAGAAAAATAACGAATATTGCAATAAGGACATTTATAACTTGTAGACATTTTTTAAAAATTAAATTTTTTGAAATTTTAAGATACTTTTAACTGTTCTTTTTCATTACACTTATATATTTTTTTAATTTTATTTTTTTTCCTTTTTATAACAATAAGAAAATTATTCAAATGTTTCGCTTTTCTATATCTTGCAATAAATATCTAATAATAAATAATTATAAAAATCATTCGAAATTTTTCACTTTTCTTTATTTTGAGTAATAATTATTTTTTATTTTCACTATATTTCGTGATATAACAAGAAAATAAAGACATATCACTAGCTATAATTTATGGTAAATAAGAATATTCATTTTTATTTATATTTCATAATATAATTTATGGTAAATAAGATACAATAAATTGATAAAAATTATTATTTTATTTTCGTTATATTTCGTGATATAACAAGAAAATAAAGACATATCACTAGCTATAATTTATGGTAAATAAGAATATTCATTTTTATTTATATTTCATAATATAATTTATGGTAAATAAGATACAATAAATTGATAAAAATTATTATTTTATTTTCGTTATATTTCGTGATATAACAAGAAAATAAAGACATTATCACTTGCTATAATTTATGGTAAATAAGAATACAATGAATACAATATTTCGTGATATAACAGGAAATAAAGATAAAGATTATAATCTTTTTTGGACAATAAATGCGTATTGATATACTTTATATAACTAACCGTAATACAGTTTACAAAATATAATGTAAATCCTGATATAATGAAGATCAATATCTCATTCTCCTTTCATCTTACATGCTAGGAGTATGATATTAAATGCTTTCGACACTTTACACTTTATGAAAATAATAATAACTAATACATTCTTTTAAATATACAATCCTTCATAATGTTTTTTTATCATTTAACTTCCCACACCGCATATTACCCCATTTTTTCTATTGTTTTACTGTTTTTCGTTGATTTTTCATACCAAAATTCTTTTCGATATTTCGTATCTCTACGTTTAAATTCAAGTAAGTATATTTGAGATTATTTCTACTAGTACTTAATATTAATAATGAAATTCTATATATATCTTTACGTTATAATGCACTTTCGTAATAATATGAAAAAAATAATATTAATAAATGAAAATTCAAATTTGGCTTAAGAGAATCATGCCCAACTACAAGAAACGTTTTTCTCATAGAACTACTTCAACTACCGCAACTGCTCCAACTACTGCGACCTCTCCAATTACTGCGACTTCTCTAACTACCGTAACTACCCCAATTATCGCAACCGCTTCAACTACTGTAACTTCTCCAACTTCTACTTCAATAACAGCTACTCAAACTGCTCTAATTCCAAGCTCAAGATCTAGATCTATTCGAAATCGTGAAGTTACAGGTGGTAACGATCAAATTATAGCAAAAATATATCATAAAATCATTGATCTTGAGAAAAAAATTGATCTTGTAATTAAAAACCAAGACTCTATCAAAATTGACATTAAAAAAGTAGATGCTGATATTAGTTTCAACATAAACGATAAAGATTTTAATGAAGTAATTAATTATTTCTAAATGTTTTCGAAAGATTACAATTATAATTATATTCTATAACTAATAACTTTTTATATAGCGAATTATTGCTAACTCCGCGAAGGAACTTTTCCAAACTTGTATCTACCCCACACCAAAGGAATTCCGAGAATCCGCAGAAAAATATGTCCGAGAGACATTTCCGGAATTCTACAGATCGTTGGAAACAAAAAGAT
>PQFF01000179.1:52965-79295 GCA_003547095.1 Diversispora epigaea | reverse complement strand
ATTATATAATTATAATATTATAATTATAATTTTTAATTATTATATTTTTTTAAAAAATATAATGATTATAATATTATATTATTAATCGCGATTATTTTTTTAAAAAAATATAATGATTAATCGCGATTATTAATATTTATTAATCATTATATTTTTTAAAAAAAATATAACGATTAATCGTGATTATTCGTGATTAATCACGATTTTGATAATCGCCGATTAATCGCGATTAATCATCCGTTAACATTTATACTCGACTATATAGTTGATAGTCGATTAATCGCGATTTTGTATTCGCGATTCCTAACACTAGTGGACCTGACTTGAATTCAGAGTCAGGGATGGCATCAGGAAACTTTTTGGGACGTAAATTTACAGAAATTTATAGGACTTACAGAAATTTATATCTAAAAAAATTAATTTTTTTTAATTTTGATCACTATTTATGAGACAAGGAGTGATTTTTTACTAAGATATTTCTATGACAGATCGAAAGATCTAGTTTTTAACTACAAAATGATATATGTTTCATTTCTGTAACATTAATATTCGCGAAGATATTCACATTTAAAGTTTTACATTTGTGAAAAAATTTTTGTGTAAATTTTTGAAAATTTTTGTAATTCTGCCAGAAATTTATGACATCATAAAAATTTCTGGCAGAATTACGAAAATTTTTTGAAAATTTATATAGAAATTTTTTCACAGATATAAAACTTTAAATGTGAATATCTTCGTGAATATTGATGTTACAAAAATAAAACATATATTATTTTGTAGCTAAGAACCAGATCTTTTGATCTGTCATAGGAATATCTTAGTAAAAAATCGCTCTTTGTCTCATAAATAGAGATCAAAGTCAAAAAAATTGATTTTTTTAGGTATAAATTTCTATAGGTCCTGTAAATTTTTGTAAATTTACACTCCAAAAAGTTTCCTAATGAGGTTAGGGTCACGTAATTTTATAAACTCGGGGTCAAGGGTTATAATTTTTCAACTTGGGTCATAAATGTTATAATATTTCAAAAATTAGTGTTTTAATCGTTTGAGGTGTATTAATAAAAGTTATTTCTTAGGTCATTTTACATATATTTTATATATTTTATTATTTTACTAATAAAGATTTTTTCATTAGTTATTGTAATATTTGATGCAAAAAATATAGTTTGTAAAAATAACTATATAAGATAATTATTAATTTATATTTATAATTTGTTAACTTATATAAACTTGTAAATTAACTTACATGATCTTGTATAAACTTGTATAAACTTGTATAAATTTGCATAAACTCGCATAAACTTGTATAAACTCGCATAGACTCACATAAACTTGATTTGATTTGAGGGTTAGGGTCATACTTGAAATTTGACTTGGGGATTAGGGTTATACTTTGAAACTTGATTTAGGGATCAAGGTTACATCCCCAAACTCGAGTTGATTTGATTTGATTTAACTCTTTAGGAGCACTATTGATTACATTGTACTCTACGCTATTCACTATACTGTAGAATATATATGTTATTAAAATTATTGAATTAAGTTAAATGCTATTAAAATTAAAAAAATTGGAGTTACATCAAGACAAATTTTAATTTTTACTAGTAATTGATACAATTAGTTGAGTTAGACACAATTAAAAATTGAAATTTTAAGAGTTAAGTCAAGGTCAAATTAGTTTCGACGACATGTATACTGTAGAATATGTTAATATATACGTTATCAATTACGTTAATATACACTGGTTGAATAGAAAAAAATAGGATGGTTTTATTATGAATAGGATTTTAATTAATGGTTAAATTTGCTAAGATTTATTAAGTATAGGCAGTCAATTTTTTTCAATTTATAAATAGAAATTTATAATTTATGAATTTTCACAAATAGGATGTCTGATTTATGTATATTTGCACCATCAATAGGATTTCGATTTTTGTTCATTCGACCAGTGATGTACACTATTAATTATACTATCTATTACACTTTCGGTTACGCTGTACTATACACTATTGATTTACAGTTATAATACATATCTTGTTGTACTAATTTCTAAGTGATTTACATTAATATTTATAAATAATATAATAATTAATAAATAATAAATAATTAAACATCAGGAAATTTTTTATAACAAAAGTTATTGTAATAATTTTGTTTTCAATAGTTATTGAAGGTTATCAAACTAATAACCTTCACAAATATTACATTTATTATGATAAAATAAAGGTTATTGAAGGTTATCAATATTAATAACCTTTGCAGTATTACATTTTATTAATAAAAATGAAGGTTTTCAGTACCAATAACCTTCATAAATATTATGTTTATGTTGGAGGTATTCGAAAGTTATCAGAGTGAAATACTTTGAAGACTTACATTTAAAAAAATTTACTAATGAATAATAATATATAATAATAATAAGACTACTACAGTTAACACTGATAACAACATTTAAACATTATTATATATCACCATTTTATAACAGAAAATGAACATTTCATATTTTTAACATTATTAAATGCTTCTGATTACTGATATACAACGTTATTAATACGAAATGTTTGTAATACATTATAAAACAGTGATATATAATGTAATATATATACTATTCATAAAATGTAGTACAAACAATACATATTTATAACGTACTAAAATGTTATATTTTAATATATAGATGTTGTTCTAGAATGTAATATGAATGTTTCGTTTATATAACATTATAGAACATTATATAAAAATTATTGATGCAATTGCAATTTTTAAATAGAGAATATCAAAATTAACCAGTAGTAATTATATATGTTTTCAAATTAATTTTGAATTTTTGAGATATTTTGTTTTTTTTGTAATTTATTCAGAATCTATTCTATATATAGAAATTAAAAAAAGTATTCAATTATATATCTTTTTAATCAAAAAATGATTAATTTTAAGTAAAATAATTTGTTTTCTATGAAAAACTATTTTGACTTTTTTCTTGAAATTACAATTTTGAAATTCCAAAATAATTTTATATACAAATATAGTAGTAATTCAAAAAAAGGTGTTGCAATTGAATTTTTCTTATGGTGTAGTTGCAACTGGTTGTAACTTTAGTAAATAATTATGACAGGTATCTTTATTAACTACCAAGATTAATAACAACTACATTAAAATTTTCAGTAACTTGGATACTGTTACAATTTTAACATTTTTACCTATTATAATGTATAAAAAAAAGATTAATAGCAGTCATATATATAAGAAAACTTAAAACATACCATATATCCAAATAAATGTCCAATATCCTAGTTTTCTATTAAATATCAACTTTGAATCCACTAAAACTTTTCCTTCTAAATTTGCTCAACTATGATTTTTTCAATGATATTCATGATGTAATGGAAAAAAAGATTTGTTATTATCTTATAGCATTTTATTGATTTGATAATGTAGGAGACAGACGTAAAGCTTGATTGGTTCATGACAATATTGAGCTCGGATAGATATTATTTGTTGATTATCCTTTTTATAATAGAAAGAAAATTAATATACATTTAAAAAAATAAATAAATATTTTAAAAATAAAGTCACAAAACCTTATTTACCTTCTTTTTTGAAAATGAAGATGGTGACGAGAATAATAGTTGTTATTAAGAAGTTCATTATTTTGGCGAATAACTTCATCCCGAGCCTGAATAGCTTCTGTAATAACATGATCAAGAACTTCATACGGACAATCCTTCATAAAATACCATTCATGAATATATGAAATCTTGAGTTTAAGAGTTGATAAATAATCATAGTTGAAATTTGCAAAAACCATAGAAAACCATAATATCTCTAAAGAAAACAATAATAAAAAATAAAATACCTAGCACAACTCATCCATTTTTCAATAATGTTTTCTGAGAGGATTTGGGTACACTCTGATCTTTAGGGATCGGCCTTCTTTTGACGTTTTGAACGGCGAGTTGATCTCAATGACTTCTTGCGTTTGCTGTTGCTGTTTTTTTCGTTCTTGTCGATATCCGCAGTGCGTATTGGTTAATCAATATTATTGGATAAATAAAGAGTGTTGATGGTAAGGATCTCTTGACGGAGTTCAGTCTTATTATTGCGAAAACCATCTTGTGAGAGAACCACGAGTTTTGCACCATTTAGTTTAAGGATGTATTCGATGAAATCATATGCGAATCGATATAGTCTGTCCCTATGGCAACCACAACTTCTGTGACCATTCAGCGACTTGCTTGTTCCAGTATGGTGCACAAGCCGGGCCTCTTGAGGTTGATACCACTTCCGATATCTGAGATGAGCTCATGTTGGAGACGTTTAGTGAGGAGGAAATGTTGCCGTTTAAGGTCTGCCTTCTGCTTTGCACTTGAGATTCGTGCGTAGATGTAACTTTTGGTGTGGAGGTGGTGGTGATGGTGTATGATCTAACAATACTTGAGACATCACCTGGTGAGCGAAATGCTGTGATTTTACCTTTGTGGTGCCAGCGACGAAATGTACACGAGGAAACGCCAAGGGTTGAAGAAGCTTGAGCGGTAGTAAGGAACATTAAATGAAAACTTATTCGTAAGAAATTGATCGAATGGAAATTTACTATACGGGAGATGAAGACTGGTCATGATTAGTCAGAGAATTTACTAGTCATGACTAATCAGGTGTCATCGGTTTTTTTTAATGGGCATCCTTAACCTAGACCCCCGGTTTAGGATATTATTCTAGACCCCTATGATTTATGAAATTTTATTGGTTTGTGACGTGGCAGGTGACCACATGTGTTTTTCATGTGATAAATGGTAGGTGATGAAATTTTGGGTGACAAATAGGGTTTCGGCATGTAAAAAAATTCTAAGTCCCCAGGATATTTAATAAAAATCAATATTCGAAGGGTGTGATACATGGTGATAAATATTCTACCCCTGAAAAACCCAAACCCTAACCCCATGTAATTAACATAATATCACATGAGGGTCTAGGATAAGAACCTAAACCCCCAGGTCTAGGTTAAGATTCCCCTTTTTTAATTGCGCAATTTTGATCAGCAACATTTCTATCAATTGATCAAAAAAAAAAAAANGAAATGCTGTGATTTTACCTTTGTGGTGCCAGCGACGAAATGTACACGAGGAAACGCCAAGGGTTGAAGAAGCTTGAGCGGTAGTAAGGAACATTAAATGAAAACTTATTCGTAAGAAATTGATCGAATGGAAATTTACTATACGGGAGATGAAGACTGGTCATGATTAGTCAGAGAATTTACTAGTCATGACTAATCAGGTGTCATCGGTTTTTTTTAATGGGCATCCTTAACCTAGACCCCCGGTTTAGGATATTATTCTAGACCCCTATGATTTATGAAATTTTATTGGTTTGTGACGTGGCAGGTGACCACATGTGTTTTTCATGTGATAAATGGTAGGTGATGAAATTTTGGGTGACAAATAGGGTTTCGGCATGTAAAAAAATTCTAAGTCCCCAGGATATTTAATAAAAATCAATATTCGAAGGGTGTGATACATGGTGATAAATATTCTACCCCTGAAAAACCCAAACCCTAACCCCATGTAATTAACATAATATCACATGAGGGTCTAGGATAAGAACCTAAACCCCCAGGTCTAGGTTAAGATTCCCCTTTTTTAATTGCGCAATTTTGATCAGCAACATTTCTATCAATTGATCAAAAAAAAAAAAAATACAATTTGTACCAGAACTTCAAGCATTTAAACGAAAGGTTGATTATATGTTTAGATTTAATTATAATGAACTTGTAAATATTTCTTTTTATGGTTTCTAGCTAATACTTTTCTTATTGTGATCTTTCTTAAAAGACTTGCTCATAAAATATAATGGAGGAACAAATAGAACAAGCCGTCACTTTTGCCTTAAGTCCCACGGCAGATCATAGTCTGAAAAGTCAGGTTTGTAGACCAGTTTAAAGAAATAATCAATAGAAATATTTTTTAGTTTCAATCTTGAAATTTAGGAATTAGTAAGGTTAATAGCTGACGCGTGGTTTTACTTTCGAAAGATATTTGTTAGAGGAAACAATAAAATAAGTTTGTATTTTTATTTTGCAATTATTTTACAATTTTATTTATTAAATTTTCAAAAAATAACCTAGTACATTATTATTTTGTAAAGATTTATAATTTTAGTCCGAGATCATAAAATTGACATTAAATTACTATATTTTGAATACCAAATTTTTTGATGTATTTTCGACATGTATTTTTGTAACCATTCTTTTGTTTCACGTATTCGAACGTGCTGTACGTAAAATAAAAATAGGCTATGAATTTTTGTGAACAAGTGAAAGTATCTCCCGAGGGTTGGCTTTTATGCCTCTCATTATTTGTCCGATTCCCGAAAAGGTGTGCTTGGTTATATATATATTAAGAAGTCGTTTGTTTGTTTTTTTTTTTTTTACTTTAATTAGATATTTTTTTTTATCATAACTTACTTTTTATTAACATCACAGTTACCTTCCATCATCCCTATTTTCTTAATATATGTACGTGTTTTTTTTTTTGCATTGACATGTATAATTTATTCAGTACTCCTGAATCACGATTATTTGCTTTACAAGTTGTGGAAGAAGTATTGAAAAATAGGTGATTAAATAAATAAACAATTTTAGATTTGTTGATTGATTGTCCTCAATAATGTGTTCTATGACTGCAGATTTTCTTCGCTGGACGCGTCACAGGTTCACCAAATCCAATCTACATTAATGGATTTTGTTAAACGGGAGTATGTTCTTGGGGGGGATGAATCAGAATTTAGTACAGAACCTCAATGTAAGTGCGATCAAGGCACGAATACGTTTTATATATATATATATATATATAAGTTATCTATATAATTAATTATTTATTTATTTAAATTTTAGATCTTAAGAACAAGTTTGCACACACTTTGACACTATTATTTGTTCAACTTTATCCATCGTCGTGGATAAATTTTTTTGACGAATTTTTAGCATTAATTCAAACAAATAATATAAATGGAAATAAAACAAATATGCGTACTATTGACATTTTTTTGAGAGTATTGCTGGCGATCGATGAGGAAGTCGCGAGTTTAGTGGTTCCTCGAGAAAAGGATGAAGTGCAAAGGAATTCTAATATTGTAAGTATCATTTTTACTTAATCCTAATAAATAGTATAACTCCCTCATAACTCCTCCAACTTTCTCATGATTTCTCATGATTTCTCATGATTTCTCATGATTTCTCATGATTTCTCATAATTTTCTTGATATTAAGAGACCTGAATTGAATATAACAATCATATATGATTTACAGATTTACTAAATAATTGATTTATTTGGTAGAAAGACTATATGAGGGGAGGTGATGTCCAAAAACTTGCATTAATTTGGTATCAGATATTGGAAGAATATATCACAAGAAACCAAGATATTGCAGAGATGTGCTTAAAACTTATTGGATTATATATCTGTATGCAATTTATTCAATTCATTCTCTTTTCAAAATGTTATTGATTTAAGTATTAATGCATTTTTTTTTTGTTTAAATGTAGCATGGATTGACATTTCTTTGATTGTGAATGATACTTTCATCACACGAATTTATCCATTGTTGGGCGATACAAGATTAAGGATTGCCGCTTGTGAGTGTTTGTCAGAGGTAATTTATTATTATTATTTATTATTATTAATTAATTATTTCTTACCCTGTTAGAATAATATTTTAAGTAAACATTATTTATTTTAAGATTGTATATAAAGGGATGAAACCTCACGATAAATTTAAATTAATTCAAGCGTTAAATTTAACAAATGTTATGACTGGGTTAGATTATGTATGTAAAATTTTTTATTGAGATTATTAAAAGATTATCTTAGAAGATTATTAGAAGATTCTTAGAGATGAGATTTTAAATTGCTAAAATATGATCTATTCAAAGTCAGATGATATAGAATTTGTTGAACAAGTGGCAAAGTTGACCAACGTCCTTGGAGTGGAATTGTGCAAAATTTGGGAAGAGGTAAATAAATAAAATACTTATAAAAATAATATTATATTAAAACATTTTCCAAATAGCGTTATACTAAAATACTTATAAAATGATATTTATTAAAATACTTGAAAATTCTAAAATTAAAAATTTCCTATTCAAGATGGATCCGACAACGAAATCTATAGTATATATTCAAATAGAATTATTATTGCAATTTTTATTGAAGTTCTTGGCAGATGAATATGATGATACCTCTTGTGCAGTATTTTCATTTCTTTCAGCATTTTTATCGGTGGTACGTCTTGTGTTTTTAATTTTTTTATTTAATCTTTTTTTTTTTTTAAAAAAAAAAAAATAGAGATAATATTAATAAAGAAATATTAATAGAAATATTAATAATAAATCATGTAGCTAAAGAAGCAAATAAAACAAGTGGGTGAGCTTTCCAGTTCACAACGTGAATTTTTAGATTCCTTACTNACCAACGTCCTTGGAGTGGAATTGTGCAAAATTTGGGAAGAGGTAAATAAATAAAATACTTATAAAAATAATATTATATTAAAACATTTTCCAAATAGCGTTATACTAAAATACTTATAAAATGATATTTATTAAAATACTTGAAAATTCTAAAATTAAAAATTTCCTATTCAAGATGGATCCGACAACGAAATCTATAGTATATATTCAAATAGAATTATTATTGCAATTTTTATTGAAGTTCTTGGCAGATGAATATGATGATACCTCTTGTGCAGTATTTTCATTTCTTTCAGCATTTTTATCGGTGGTACGTCTTGTGTTTTTAATTTTTTTATTTAATCTTTTTTTTTTTTTAAAAAAAAAAAAATAGAGATAATATTAATAAAGAAATATTAATAGAAATATTAATAATAAATCATGTAGCTAAAGAAGCAAATAAAACAAGTGGGTGAGCTTTCCAGTTCACAACGTGAATTTTTAGATTCCTTACTTAAAGTTATTGTTATAAAAATGAAATTTGATGATGAATCTGATTGGGGTGGAACAGATGATGATGGGGAAGGGGAAGCAGAATTTTCAGTGATGCGAAAGGTAAATCAAAATTATAAGAATTACTGTTTTTATCCTTACTTATTACTCATTTGAGATATTAACATTTTTCGACAAAAATAACCTTTTTACCTTTTTCCAATAGAATTTGAAATCATTTTTTGACATAATTTATAATATCGATTCACAATTATTTACTACATATGTTCATTTTGCCGTACTTAATACTTTGGCAAATTATGAAAAAGCCGGAAATTCTTTTGATTGGCGTGATCTTGAATTGGCGTTGCATGTATTACTTTTGTATGGTGAAGCAATTAAAGGACAACTGCAATTTATGAAAACTGAAAATGAAATAGTTATCTTAACACCTTTAGGGGAAATGGTACAGAAAATGGTTCAATGCAGTATGTTATTATTTTTTATATAAAATTATTATATTTTTAATATTATTCACATAATAACAAAAATTTGCATTTATATCTTTTTCATTAGATGTCGCAACTTATTCCCATCCATTAATTATATTGAACTTTTTTGAGAATGTTGTTCGTTATTATCAATTTTTTGAAGTACAACCTGAATACATTCCATCTGTACTTGAAGTATTTGTTGATTCACGTGGTTTACATAGTCATGATTCACAAATTCGTAGCCGTTCATGGTATCTTTTTTATCGATTTATAAAATTACTTAAGTCAAACATAGATAAATATGTCGAAACAGTGTTAAGAAGTATACAGGCAAGAAATAATTTTTATCTTCAACATTCTCATTACAATTGTCATTTATATCGCATATATTGGAATTAGATTTTTATTATTGCAATCATTCGTTATAATCTGTTATAATCTGTTATAATCTGTTATAATTTGTTATAATCTGTTATAATTTGTTATAATCTGTTATAATTTGTTATAATCTGTTATAATCTGTTTATAATCTGTTATAATCTGTCATCATCCAGGATTTATTGATTATACAAGCTGTAGTTCCTCGCGTTGATAGTCCTGATGAGAGCCCTTTGACAAAAGACAAAGCATTAGAAGCAGGATTTAGTGAACAATTATATATTCTTGAAACTGTTGGTATACTGATTACAATTGAAACTATTAAAGATAGACAATTAGAATTCACAAAAGTATTATTTGTTTTATTTATATACTTCTAAGAGATTTTATAATGAAGAGTATTATGAATATTTTTTATAATTAATAATTTTATATATTAATATATATAATAGGCCGTATTTAATCCATTGTTGACAGAATTACAAAGTTATTTGAATACTAAATTATCCGAACCTGTTGATGTACATACCGTCTTGCAATTACATCATCTGATAATGGCCATTGGCAGCATTGCAAAAGGATTTCCAGAAGCACCAAAAAGATCAGCGCCAACTGCTCCCTGGGTAGTTATTTTAAAACAAGCGACTGAAGCTATTCTGGTAACATTGAAAACTTTAGACTGTTATGAAATTATTAGAGATGCTGTAAGTTTTAATATAAATTATAAATTATAAATTATAAATTATGAATTATAAATTATAAATTATAAATTAATAATAACAATAATAACAATAATATTATAATAAGTTAATTAAATCATCTTTAACGTTTAAAAAAAAAAATTAAATCATCTTTAATATTTATAGTCAAGATATTCTTTCGCTCGACTTGTTAATGTACTTGGCATAGAAATATTACCTTATTTACCAACTTTAATTAATGGTTTACTCAATAAAAGTGAAGCTTCAGAATTGGTGGATGTCCTTCCTTTCATAGGACTTATTTCACACAAATTTAATGTAAGAATAAATTTATTTTATTTTATTATTATTATTACTATTTATTTATTTTTTTATATTACTAAACTTTCTTTCCTGTTTTAGCCGTCGATCTTTGATATTCTCAATGAACTTATTGTACCTTTAGTCAATAAAGTTTTTGTTTTCTTTCATCAACCTCCTTCTGGAACTGATGATGTGCTCTTATTGGTTAATCTTCGAAAGGCATACTTGAATTTTATATTATCATTATTAAATGGTGGGATGGATGCTGTCTTTATCAGTGAATGTAAATATATATATATATATATATATATAATGTGTAATATATTTATCATGAAATTTCACTAATTGTAATAAATAAATATTTAATTATTATTTTATATTTATCTTTTTTTTGTCTTTTCAGTGAATCGACCAAGACTAGAAAGTATACTTCAAAGTGTTATTCATTATGCTAGTGACCTTTCAGATATACCAACAACTAGATTATCTTTTAATATTCTTTCCAAGACGCTTACTTTATGGGGAGAACAGTTNTCAATAAAAGTGAAGCTTCAGAATTGGTGGATGTCCTTCCTTTCATAGGACTTATTTCACACAAATTTAATGTAAGAATAAATTTATTTTATTTTATTATTATTATTACTATTTATTTATTTTTTTATATTACTAAACTTTCTTTCCTGTTTTAGCCGTCGATCTTTGATATTCTCAATGAACTTATTGTACCTTTAGTCAATAAAGTTTTTGTTTTCTTTCATCAACCTCCTTCTGGAACTGATGATGTGCTCTTATTGGTTAATCTTCGAAAGGCATACTTGAATTTTATATTATCATTATTAAATGGTGGGATGGATGCTGTCTTTATCAGTGAATGTAAATATATATATATATATATATATATAATGTGTAATATATTTATCATGAAATTTCACTAATTGTAATAAATAAATATTTAATTATTATTTTATATTTATCTTTTTTTTGTCTTTTCAGTGAATCGACCAAGACTAGAAAGTATACTTCAAAGTGTTATTCATTATGCTAGTGACCTTTCAGATATACCAACAACTAGATTATCTTTTAATATTCTTTCCAAGACGCTTACTTTATGGGGAGAACAGTTACAATCTTCAGGATTATATGAACATATATTACGTATCTGCTTCGAAGTTCCCATGAAATCTTCATTCGATGCAAACGACGGCCAATCACAGCTGGTTATTAGAAATTCATCTTGATTCTTGAGATTAATAGATTAATATTGACTCACCTTTATAATATTTATAATATTTATAATATTTACAGGTTTTAAACGAAATATCCAATATACTGAAAATCATTCTATCTCAAAAAGGAGACGATTTCGTTAAATATCTTGGAACTTTTTTGGCTCTTTGGTCTCCACCATATGATCTTGATAGTTTTTTACAAACATTACAGCAACCCGATATAAAAATGTTTCGAAAGTATTTTCAGGTAAATTTAATTATAATTATTATAATGATGATTACTTCATTCATTCAGTTATTATAATTTTTATAATTTATAATTTATAATTTATAATTTTGATATCTTAGCGATTCATTCAAAGATCAAAATCATGAAAGTATTTATAAGGAAAGGTATAAGACACAAGGCTTGGATTAGATTTTGGAGAATAAAATTTTCTTAGATAATTTAACAAATATTCTATATTATTTTAAATATTCTTTTGTTTTCTTTTATATTCTTTATTATAAGTTATCCAACTTAATATTTAAACAAATAAAATAAATTGATTCAATTATCCATATTAAAAATATTTAAAATATCATTTTCTGGATTTTGGTCGCAAATTTTAATCTTTAATAATTAATGTCACCTGCATCACTCATATTATTGTCTTCAATGAAAATAAAAATAAAAATAAATAATAGAATGTTTTGAAGGAAAGAATTCAATTGTCTAATTACTATTATATTTTATGCTGAAACTTGTAGATGAAATGATGAAGGTAATACTTACCTACATCAGTAAATTTAAAGAAGTAAATTTAAAGAAGTAAATTTAATAGTTATTTTTTAAATTTTGGATTCCGTTATATTATATTATATCTCCGATTTTTACTAATGAAATAAAAAATAAAAAATTTTTTATTTATTGAAAGAAAGAATTTAGGCGAAAAAGATACTCGGTAAGAATATAATTTTAAAATAATAAAATTTCTAAATGTTACAACAATAATAATTCAATGAATAAAATATTTAAATAGCTATTTCATAGAGAAAAAAATATAAAGAATTAGAAATAAGTTTTTTACTTTATAAACTTTCACCTTTTATGTTTAATAGTTGAAGTTTAAAATTACTTTAATATTTATACTTATTTATTAAATTTAATTTTCATGTTAAAATACATTTTAATGATTCGATATTTTACTTCAGATCAGATTTTTTCTAAATCCAGGCTAAGCTTTAAGAAGAAGATTTATTCAATAGTTAAATTTGTCCAAATATATCATATAAAAATGAGAAATATAAAAGATGAATATTACTAATCAATTTATTAAAATTAGCATTAAATTTATACATAACATTATAGATACTCCAAATTTATATAATTCTCTTTGTATAAAATGCAATACGATAATTTATTATTATATGTAATATATTTTTAGAGCTTCTCTATAATTCATTTCTGCTAGCTTTGTATTTTTCAAATTAACCATCTCGTATTAATTATAAGCAAATATTTAGATATTACAATATTAGTGATATGGGGATTATACTTATAATTTAAATATTCTGTGATTATCACTTCTATAAATGTATCACATGTTGAAATTTTTTTGTTACCTTTCCCTATGAAAAAAAAAATAACAATAATCATATCAACGATAATAATGTTCACATTGCGCGAACCCCAAAACTTACGCATTTGAAATTAAATAATTGGTCCTTGATAAATATTTTAGAAATAAAAATTTTATACTTAATCGTTTGTTTAAAGGAATGATCTGTCAAAGATATTGATAAAAGTCGAGTAGCTTTTGATAAATTTAAAAATTAATTTACGCGAATTGTAACTGACGATTGAAGTACATAAACTTCATTAGACAAACAATTATAATATGATACATAGTAATCCGATTTCTTGCATAAATCGAATGAATCGCATTAATTGAATATAATTCTGGTATTTTAATCATCAGCCAAAATAAGGTCATTCATCAGTAATATGAAAGTTGTGATAGTTATTTACCGTGAAATCAGAGGTATCATCAGAATTCCACGACAGAGCCGTGAGAATTCTAAGGGTTTCAGCGATAACTAACATATACTATACATTGATATTTATTACATTATTATTGTGGTAAAAATTAACGGTACAATTTTGAATGATATCTCAGTATTTACGCACGCAAATATCAATAATGTGTAATATCACGGATGAGCAATTAGTAAATGGGGGATATATTTAGATATTAATTGATGTAATTCACACAATATGAAAATATGAATAAGAAATAGCAAATAAAGTAATAGTTTGGATATATTGAAGTTTTAGTGATAAAATAAAACCGTGTAATATATGTTTTATATGTATCATATGCAAATTGCATTTATTGTTATAAAAATAAATATAAAAAATAAAATAAAAACTAAAGGTATTCACATTTGTGATAATCTGTAAACCAACGGGAAAAACCCAAGAAAAAGAAGATCAAGGGGGAAAGACGCCAAGAATTAATGTATCGGAATATACGCGTTATGCATCTTAATAGATTTCTTCTTTTTTTGTTCTGAAAAATCATACAAAGTGAATTCCACTACACATTAATTGTATTTATGTCGTGTTTAAGTTTTTTTTGATTGCACAGTGTCCTTTGTTAGCTGTGTCCTTTGTTGGCTGTGCCCTTTGTTCATTTTATTATATATCCAATTTTATTAATTTATATTATTCGTTATTATATCTGGTCGATAAAGTTCTTTGTGTAACAGATACTGATTTATGATTGGTTGGATATTCTTTTCGTTATCGTGATATAATTAATTATTTTCCCTAAAGATACTCTTGTACAAAGTTCTTTATGTATCATAATACAGATAATACTAACGTGAAAAGTTTTGAGAGAAAGATTTTCTGCAAAAGGATATCAATAAAGAACAATTTCCTTGTAAGACATGAATTTTGTTATCTTATAAATAAATATTTTATTTAACATATTATTTATAGTATACCAGTATACCATACATAATGATAATGCTAATGATCTTTTAAAATTAAAACTTTATTATAAAGAAATTTATAATTAAGTAAATTGATCTGCAATTGATTGATTGAAGAATAAAGAATTAATAAGCAGAATAAATAGAGGATAAATAGAGAATAAAAAAAATAAAATTGGAATAAATATATTAAATAGAATAAAATATAGAAAATATTTAAATTTAATTGTTGAACTATATGTGATGATTAATTGATCCAGACAAAAGTTTCTAAAGAAATAATAATCACAACAATTAACAACTACAGAACTATCATTGATGCATAATCATCCGATTGTTACTTTAAAGACATTTTTTTTGTTGATGGCAAAACAATAATGATCATTACTGAAAAGTTTTGAATAAACATATTATTATTGTTTTCTATTTTCAATTGTCTTTCATTCCTTAAAAATTTCAATAATTCCTTATACATGTTCATGATGTCAGGTTTCTCTTACACAATGACATCCGGGTGCATTATATATGTCTAGGATTCCAAAATCTTCCACGCCAAAAGAATATAAAAAGAATTCAAAATAAAAAAAGATAAGAGTCAAAGAAAAGATAAAATGAAAAGGCTTAATAAATACACAAAAAGAACAACGCCTGAAAAGAAGGCAGTTTACCAATTTTCAATCTATTATTTGTCTATTTATTGAAACATACAATATGTTAAATTAAATTAGGAAACTCAATAAACTATTATTATATTTATTATTTATTTTATCTGCAGCGTTTACACATAATGACATAATGAGATTTTGATCATCGTAAACAATAACAAACAATGTAACCTAATCAACATTGATTGATATAATATATATATATAAAATAAAATGTATATAATAAATATGTATAATAAATATATAATAATAAAATATAGATGTATAGATATACAATAAAGTACAATAAAGTTTTTTATGAGATATTATGTGATATTTCTATATATTTAACTTGTACACTTGAAGATCGGTTTGGAATCTAGAACATGTTTCATGTTTTGTAATACAAGACAATTATTTATTAAATCATAAAAAAAAACGCGTCTAATTTCGTCTAATATTTTAGTCTCGTTATCTGGTATATCTAGTATGGTTAGAGGAGGCTTAGAAGATTAATCTTACTAAATTTATTAAAGTTTTATTATGGTTTCAAAAAAATTCAGGGTCACTTTAAGAATATTAATAAGTCTTCTAAAGGTGTAACTGTAATTATAGCTAAAAGTATATTTAAAAGTACAGCTAAAGTGTAATTAAAGGTATATATTTAAAGTATATTTTAAAACTCTAAAAAAGTATTATAAACCGCAAGGACAAATAAATATATTAAAAATGCATGTACATATAAATATATATTATATTTATGTTTACATTTATGTTTATATTTACATTTATACATTTATACATTTATATTTATATTTACATCACTTATGTATATATATATATATATATATATATATTATATATTATATGTATATATTTATATTACAAAGTTATTTCTTAATAGAAAGCAAGAAGGTACGAAAACAATTCCGAAAAAAGCAAAAAGTAAAAGTAAAATAAAATCCTGAAAATCAACAAATCACGCGTATTTGTGTCGTTCACTTTGGTTCTGATGTGCAATATAGCAATCAAAAAAAAATAATAAAACATAATAAAACAAAACAAAAAAATATTAAATATTGTTCTCTTTTTGGAGGATTAGTCATTGTANAATATTTTAGTCTCGTTATCTGGTATATCTAGTATGGTTAGAGGAGGCTTAGAAGATTAATCTTACTAAATTTATTAAAGTTTTATTATGGTTTCAAAAAAATTCAGGGTCACTTTAAGAATATTAATAAGTCTTCTAAAGGTGTAACTGTAATTATAGCTAAAAGTATATTTAAAAGTACAGCTAAAGTGTAATTAAAGGTATATATTTAAAGTATATTTTAAAACTCTAAAAAAGTATTATAAACCGCAAGGACAAATAAATATATTAAAAATGCATGTACATATAAATATATATTATATTTATGTTTACATTTATGTTTATATTTACATTTATACATTTATACATTTATATTTATATTTACATCACTTATGTATATATATATATATATATATATATATTATATATTATATGTATATATTTATATTACAAAGTTATTTCTTAATAGAAAGCAAGAAGGTACGAAAACAATTCCGAAAAAAGCAAAAAGTAAAAGTAAAATAAAATCCTGAAAATCAACAAATCACGCGTATTTGTGTCGTTCACTTTGGTTCTGATGTGCAATATAGCAATCAAAAAAAAATAATAAAACATAATAAAACAAAACAAAAAAATATTAAATATTGTTCTCTTTTTGGAGGATTAGTCATTGTATTTGACTGCTTAGGGAAAGTATTAAAAATGGTGATGAAGATTATTATTATTATTTATTATAAGTTAAATTTTTAGTTTATGATAAGTTTGTAAATTTTTAAAATCTAATGATGAATTTATTATATATTAAGTAATTAAATAATTAAATACTAATAATAACATTTGATTCGTCATCATTAGTCTACTAACTTTTATTAGTAATGTTTATGATATATGAACTTTATTCGTAAAATACGTTAACTTTGCATTATTGTTTCTTCATCTTATAAATGCAAATT
Source organism: Diversispora epigaea (assembly GCA_003547095.1). Classification (NCBI taxonomy): domain Eukaryota; kingdom Fungi; phylum Glomeromycota; class Glomeromycetes; order Diversisporales; family Diversisporaceae; genus Diversispora; species Diversispora epigaea. Next base: position 61,594 of record PQFF01000179.1, on the reverse strand, counting down.
TCCATAGGATATTACTCTGATTTAGTCGTTATATATTGTAGTACGTAATTATCAAAAATGGTAAATTTTGAATCCGTAGAATTAACCTAAATTCATCTGTAACTATAATAATCGGACCTGAAGATATTCCGAAGATATATATATTACAATTATAGAATGTAGTAGAACATTTTCTGCTGTAATTTTAAATACGAAATATCAATAAAAAAAAAACGCAGCCATTGAACATGAAAAATAAATATGTTAAAAGAAGTGATAAACAAGATGCACGAATAAAGTTATTTTTACGCGTTTAATTTATGATCCAAAGAAACACTCTGGATTAATTTGATACAAATAATAAGGTTATAAAATTTATTATTAGAATGAATTATAGATAGGAAAATTGATCGATACCTTGTTTATTAATAGTGGATATCATTCACTCATTGAAATTTCCATTAAAGAGAATTTTTCAAAGAAAGCAAGGATGAAATAAATAACAAACAGATAAACAAAAGGTGAATGGTTAATGATTTTTAAAATTTCCAAATTTCCAAAATAAGATTTTTTTTTGACCAAAAAAAATACACGCAGAAATATTGTTTATTCGCCATTTTTTTATTACTATTTTTATTATTTATTTCCTTTATTGCATTTTGCTCGTCATTCTATATCATTTTTTTTTCTATTTGGCTAAAGAATATTAACTAATTGAACATTTCTTTAGTTTTGTATCCAAATTAATAATAATAACAACAATATTAGTGAAACCATTGAAAATTTGAGACTCATGTGTATTCTAGATTATTGTGAAAATAAATAAAATGTAAATAAATAAACTTTTAACGACATTAATAATTATAAACTATGATAAACAATAAGACACACAATATTTTAACTATTTTAACGTGTATAATGGTATAATGCGGAGTGATTGTTTATACTTTTGTTATTGAAGTAAATAATAAACAAAAGGACAGGCCATAAATTATATTGAAGAGACGTGAATTCATCATAATCTCTGATAATTTATATATATCTAATTTACGGAAAATACGAGGAAATACCCGAAAAATAATGATTTTTTTTTTTTTAATATGACTATTTGAATCTTGTGTCATAAATAAAATATTTAAAGCTCGACTCCTTTTTTTTTTACGAATTTTTTTCTACATATATAAATAATTTTTCATTATTATAATTTAATAATAATGACATGATAACAATTATTTGATATAATTATTATGCTGTGTCAAAATCTTCTTATTCATAAAACTTTAAATATTACGTTTATTATTTATTTCTAATTGGTCCTTGTTAATTAAAGACCCCTATTTAATTTGTACTATCTACTTAAGCGTCAGTAATAATTTATATAAATAATATAATTTCTACGTAGGAATATGTAAGAATATCATTATTTATTAGATTTTATGAAATTTAGAAAGTTAAGAAAATATTTAATATGGCAACGAAAATTGTATCATATAATTATACATATATTAAAAAATACATAGAATACGTTTTAAAGAAATAATTTATCGAATAATATTTATTATTGTTGTGAGGTTTGACATTATTCAGTGTCAAATGTTATGTAGGACGATGACATGCAAGGAGATAAGGGATATTGTGTTTGTATAATTTATTTTTTTTTTATGTTCTTGACATAATAAAATATAATAAAATTGATGATGAAATTTATAAAAAATAAGGTTAATACAATGATTTAATCCACAAAAAAAATCGCCAAATTAAGTAGATACAATCGGTATATAATAGTACTTATAAATAAATGGTTGGTCATTATTCTCTTCAGAATTCCGGTTCGGCAACACCTCTTNTTGTACTATCTACTTAAGCGTCAGTAATAATTTATATAAATAATATAATTTCTACGTAGGAATATGTAAGAATATCATTATTTATTAGATTTTATGAAATTTAGAAAGTTAAGAAAATATTTAATATGGCAACGAAAATTGTATCATATAATTATACATATATTAAAAAATACATAGAATACGTTTTAAAGAAATAATTTATCGAATAATATTTATTATTGTTGTGAGGTTTGACATTATTCAGTGTCAAATGTTATGTAGGACGATGACATGCAAGGAGATAAGGGATATTGTGTTTGTATAATTTATTTTTTTTTTATGTTCTTGACATAATAAAATATAATAAAATTGATGATGAAATTTATAAAAAATAAGGTTAATACAATGATTTAATCCACAAAAAAAATCGCCAAATTAAGTAGATACAATCGGTATATAATAGTACTTATAAATAAATGGTTGGTCATTATTCTCTTCAGAATTCCGGTTCGGCAACACCTCTTCGCTTTTGTTTTAAGCAAATCAGAATTGCATAGGCAGAGAAATTTATTTGTTATTGTAATATTTCCAAATCTTTTTTAGTGAATTAATGAGTCAATTTTATTGGATTAACCTTTGAGATATTAGAAATTATTGCAGTTCTTTTCCCTCTCTCAATTATGTCATGCATACCTCATTGTTAATGCGATGCATCCATGATTTAATTCACAGTTATTGAAAAAACAAGAATATAAAGAGGATGTGTTTCACCAAGATAAAGGAAGTAGAATTAATTAATTATAGCTTGATATAGTGTCATTAAATCTATTAGGTTTTAAAATTTAACTTAACTTTAATTTAGCTATACCACAAAGCATTGTGTATTTAATCACATGAATTATTTTCTTTCGAAAAATTTTTTATTTAGTTATTATAAAGGAAAAGGAAAAAGAAAAATAATAAGAATATTTTTTAATGAGTATTAAAGATATTTAAAAATTTTAAAAATTATAATTGGACAGATTTTCTGATCCATAATTTATGTAAATACACGTGGTCCTATTGTTAGGTGGATTTATGGCCTTTGGTTATTTCATGTCCCAATTGCCAGGTAAGATAAAATATATAAAATTAGATGTCATTTATCTATAATTGGTTATACGATGTAAAATTATATTTTTAATAACGTAATAAACAAAAGATTTTTTGCCGATTTAAGATGATTGGTCACAATTTCTCCGACATGTTTCAACCTTCAAAACTTATTATTGGTTATTGTCAGTCGGATATTTATTATTAAATATCGTACAATTTTCCGACAGCACATATCCCCCCATTTGTACTTTTGTCATAATATTTATTACATATTTCGTTTGTCGTTTTTATTTTTCTTTTGTCTATTTAGCCAAGAAAAGTACTTTTTTTACTCGTTTTAAATAAACTTCTTAAAATGTCATCAATAGAAATATTTTCGTAATTTACACAAAAAAAACTGATTTGGACCTTCGGTTGTTCATCATTACACCAATTATATTAACTTCATTTGCAAATATATTTCGCACAAGATCTTTGACTAAGTTCTTGTTCTGCCCACACTAACGCCCGCACTAAGGAATTTCCGAAAAATACTATATGTACACGAATTTCCAAAATTGTATTAGTGAAATTAATTATTTAATTAATATGAAAAATAAATTTTAACTGTGTCAACGGGTTATCTATTCTGGTCTTTACTAAATTAATGTCGAACTAGTTTTTAAAAAAGAAAAGATGATCTTATTTTTAAGTAATCCGATTCTTTAAATAATCTTTTAAATAATATTTTTTTGGCCTAAAACGACTTAAATTTATCGGTTAAAGCACGACTGAATCAAAATTTTTATAGGATTATTGGTCCAAAGAATAATTTTTATATTCCAACTTATTTAGAGCAGTTTTAATTATGATACATACAGTAGAGTATATCTGAATTTTTGTACTCGTAAAATAATTACTTGTATATACTTTTTCATGATACATACACAACAAATAAATGGGATTTAGTTTGGATTTCGATTTATTAATAATATTAAAAGATTACAATTTCTTTTTCAATTACTTTCTTTAATAAGAAAGTAAAATCAGGTCGATAGATTGAAATTTATTCTAACTTTAATTATGGTAAGCTGATTGAATATCATGTCACATTCACAAAAAAAGATGAAAAAAAAGCAATCAGCCATCGAAATGGGCATAGAGGCCTTCTTTATCGTGTTACCACATATTTGATTTCAAAAAATATTAAAGAATAATTTTTATAAATTTATAAATTTTCAACTTAGGGCTATACAATATTATTCCAATAAAAAGACTTTACGAATCATGTGAGTCTAATAAAAAGACTTTACGATCATGTGAATAATTTTATTGAAGTAAAATATGTTTTCGTATCATATAACGGATTATTCATATAGAGTTCAATCGTATAACAGATTATTATTATATAGAAAATTAAATTTAAACATATAGAAAATAAAAACGTATTGAAATTATTATAATAAGAGATTGAAACTGTCAAGAATTTATAGAGATTGGAATCGTTAACTGTTTAACCGAGATTATCCGTTAAACAGTTAACCAGTTAAAATATTTTTACAGTTAATTAACCGGTTAATCGTAAATTTAACCGATTAATTAATTAAATTTAATTTATCTAGTTAACCGATTAAAAATATGTTTAACAAAAAATCCAAAGTTGAATAAAAAAAATGGACTGTAATAAATTCAAGTTGAATTGTTTTCACATAATTAATAAATTAATTGGATAATTAAAAATAAACAGTCAATTAACTGGTTAAAGATTTTTTTTGGAGTCCCATTGTCTAAGGATTTGACGAGATCTATTAGACCAGAGAAGAACAAATGTCATCGATAAAATTAATAAAGAAAGTTTCAAACAAATTTTTGATATATACAATTTCATAGTTTCAAAATATAGATGACATAATTTATCCTTATCGCTACAGTGTACTACCTTTCCAGAAATATAATTTCATTTACACATAAAATGATTTCTTTAGTGTTACATTAATCATTTGTTTTGATAAAGAACTTCGGCGCGTTCTAAATATATTGTAATGGATGAATGAACCCATTTTTATTCAACCGAGATAACCAAAAAATAAAGATAATCCGATTATATTACAAGACGTTAATCTAATTTAATTTTTTTATAATAAAGAAATAAAAACAATAACAAAGAGCCAACGTGGGTTACATTCGATATGCAAAAGTCAAAGGAATAAAACAAATAAATCAAGATAAACATTAATCAAAAATTCCCATTCCCATTTTCTAAAACCAGAAATAAATTCTAGAAAAATCCAAATTCGGAAAATTTTTAATTCCGATTTTGTTTTATGTTTTATATCTAGAATTGGCAACGAATAAACAATATAAACAACGTAAACAACATAAACAAGTATATAAACAGTATAAACAATATAAATAATATTCTTTTTTATCACATTTATATTCTACATTTATTGTATATTTTAAATTTATATTTTGTATTTATGTGATAAGAAGTTTATATACTATTAATAAAGATGTGTATACAATATTTGTATAGAAATTTAAGACGCGTTCAACGTCACAAATTAAATGACATCATTTATAATAAACTATTATATATGCTATAATATATTTATATTGTACCTAATATCGATAATTTAACGACGATTCGATGATAACAATTTGATGATAAAAAAAATCTGATAATTCCAATAATTCATACAATAATGTAAAAAGAAATATTTTCATTATGCAATGTTTTTTTATGATATTACTTTTTTCCCCATCACATGACAAATACATTGCATGCGTTACTTCTCGGCCTTGCATGTTATGGTTTCTTTGATTGCATACATACTACAAATCGAAGAAACTTGTATTTTTTTGCGCAATATTCCTTTATCCTATGATTTACGTAATCCCTTTTTTTGCCAAGAATAAAGTTGACCACTAATTTAAAAATCTTTGCTGATAAAGTACGTGAAAAAATTTTTTTCTGTAATCAATGAAGCTTATGAATTTATTATCAATGATTACAAAATTTGATAACTTGAATACAAATTGATAGTAAACTGGATAACAAATTGATGACAAAATTGGATAAACAAATTTCGGATAAACAAATTGATTAATAAGAAAAAAAAAAAGGGAATTTGAACAAAAGACTCGTATAAAATTAATATCTCTATATTTATATTCTTTCGAAATTCTAGATACTACGTAACGCGAAGATGCAAATAAAGTTTATCATATTGTACAATGATTCTTTTTATGAATGCGCCGTTTATCGGTTGCACAAATAATTATGTTTTTTTTTTATTGTATTGTTGAAAATTTGGTATACATAACAATGAAAGACTAAATTTCACTATAAAAGTATTCATTCATAAAAGACAATATATGAATAAACCAATCGAATGACCAAGATTTCTAAAGCATACTTTTTTTTTTGTCAATGAAGAAAAAAAAAATTTCATACTTTTCTCACGCGCATAAATACTTTATATAACAATTTTTGATGATTTTTTTTGATAATTTTCACTTTATTGATTTGTGATAAAAAAAAAAACCGCGAATGAAAACCAATTTTTTGTTTATTAAAATATTTACGTTGAAATTATTTAATCATATTCAGATTAATAATCCCTAACCAAAACCCAAAATCCTATTGACAACATTAAAATGAAAGAATAAAATTATATATAAGAAAGAAAAAAAAAAAGATTTAAAAGCATAGAAACATATGATGTTTTTTTTTTTTTTAATAAAGAAAAGAAAGTGGAAGAAAACAAGAGGAAGAGGAAGAGGAAGAAAGGAAGAAAAAAAAAAATAATTTAATTAACCTTAAAGAAATNTGTTTTTTTTTTATTGTATTGTTGAAAATTTGGTATACATAACAATGAAAGACTAAATTTCACTATAAAAGTATTCATTCATAAAAGACAATATATGAATAAACCAATCGAATGACCAAGATTTCTAAAGCATACTTTTTTTTTTGTCAATGAAGAAAAAAAAAATTTCATACTTTTCTCACGCGCATAAATACTTTATATAACAATTTTTGATGATTTTTTTTGATAATTTTCACTTTATTGATTTGTGATAAAAAAAAAAACCGCGAATGAAAACCAATTTTTTGTTTATTAAAATATTTACGTTGAAATTATTTAATCATATTCAGATTAATAATCCCTAACCAAAACCCAAAATCCTATTGACAACATTAAAATGAAAGAATAAAATTATATATAAGAAAGAAAAAAAAAAAGATTTAAAAGCATAGAAACATATGATGTTTTTTTTTTTTTTAATAAAGAAAAGAAAGTGGAAGAAAACAAGAGGAAGAGGAAGAGGAAGAAAGGAAGAAAAAAAAAAATAATTTAATTAACCTTAAAGAAATTTACATAATAAGAAAAAATCATACATTATAAAACCATAGAAAGACGAAACTCATTAAAATATAAAAATAAAAGTAAATAAAAAATAATAACAATAAACCATAGGAAAAATGAATACACATATTTTGAATGAATACAATTTCGGAAGGGTACAAAAAATATCTAATCGACGAAAATCCCCGAGAAAAATAAGTTTTGTTTGCTTTTGCATAATTGACAGATATCTAAAATAATTATTTAATAATTATTTAATAATTATTTAAATAATAATTATAATAGACTTAATATATAAACTACAATGAACTACAATAAACTACAATGAACTTCAAAATAAAATACTATAAAATACTATAAAAAATGTATAGTTTATTTACATAAATGAACCGAATTTTACCAGGATACCAGGAACCAATTATGCTTTTAACCGACAAAAAAGTGTTCATTCAAGAGATCTAATCTTTTTAAGCACTAAATTTTATCCGCAATACCAAACAAATCTATAAATATAGAAATTAGATTAGTATAAAAATAATGAAATTACACGTTTACACATTAAGAAAACAATGCAAATTAAAATTGATTATCAATATTTGTACTTTTAAGCATTTTTTAATTAAATAAATATATATATATATATATTTAATTGGTTGAATTTAATTATTATTATTATTATTCTTAAAATAATATATATATTTTAATTGATTATTATTATTATTAAGTATTATTTACACATAATTATTTTTAAAACATACCTTAAAAAATATTATATTCATTGGTACAGAATAAAAAAGAGATGAGAATAAGCCAATTTATTTTTATTGTCGAATTTTTTTTTTTATTATTTTGCCAACTATTTTTTTAATAAATTTTTTTCAAGGAAGAGAAATAAAAAAAAAAAAAAAGGAATGAAAGGAATGTAGAAAAGGAAGGAATGAAAAAATAGAAAATTGTTTTTTTTTTTTGTGTTTATCCATTAAAATTCCAAGGATATTGAGATGACCTTCGAGTAGGAGGGTGTTGATGATGATGATGTTGTTGTTGTTGCGTTGATTGTGAAATAGAAGCATCGCCTTGATTATCAATTAACATTGCTACAGAATTTTCAGATGTTGATAATAATGTAGAAGCACCATTAATTGTAGTTATTCCAGGAATTTGTGATAGTCCACCACCACCTGGAATTTCAGAATTAGTAACATAATTACCACCTATTCCGATATTATTATTATTATTATTATTATTATTATTATCATTATTATTATTATTATTATTATTATTTGGTGGACTTGATGTTAAATAATATTGTCTCTGATGTTGAGAGTGTTGAGGATGTTGAGGATGTTGTTGAGGATGTTGTTGAGGATGTTGTTG
>PQFF01000179.1:38904-51109 GCA_003547095.1 Diversispora epigaea | reverse complement strand
GATTATTATTATTATTATTATTATTATTATTATTGTTATGATTATTATGATTATTATTTTCTTTAATATTATGAATATCTTCTGAATGTGCATTAATTGTATTGTTATTGTTGTTGTTGTTGTTATTGATCGTAATTCCATTATTGATTGGATTGATTGAATTGATTGAATTGATTGAATTGATTGAATTGATTGTATTGATTGTATTGATTGTATTAATTGTATTAATTGTATTGTTGTTGATTGTATTAATTCCATTAACAATTCCATTAATCGTATTATTATTAATTCCGTTAATTTCTGGTGATCTTACGCCAATTATATTTAAAGTGTCTTTAATTGCATTATTTGTTTGTTCATCTCTTTCTTCAATTGTTAATGATTCCAATTGTGAAATAAATAATGCTATCAAATTTTTTATCCCTAAATGAATATTATGTAATGATGCCATTGAAAGTACACTTTTAAATATTTCAATAATTTTTATAATTTTGTTTTTGGCTTCTGCTAATCGTTTGGATTCTTGAAAATTTAATATATGAATACATCCCGCATAAAAAACGCAATGAATTATAAATTGATTACTATTAATAATATGAACAAAATTTTGGTTCACCAATAACGTAATATTGTTGGCTGCTTTGGTACATGCTTCTAGATTATTCTTATTAATAGAAACATTTGGATGATAAATTCGAATTAATGCATAATTATAAAGAATGCTTATGTAAATCCTTAAATGTTCAATGGTGGTTTCATTTGATAATATCGTTGAAGGTTTTTCTTCGATACTCAAAAATGGTGGAAGTTCTTTTTTCCACTTTTCTAATCGTTCTTCTAATTCTTCTAAAGATGGCGAACTCAAATAATTCGAATTTGGATTCTGAACTAATGCATATTCCAATATATTATACATTATTTTGGCTATTTTTATATATTCAACATAATATCTCGTAATTTTTAATTCGGTCTCTTCTTGATTTAAATGGTTTAAATGAAAATTTATATTTGGATATTCAATTGTACAGTGCTTATCTTCCAAAATTAATTTTCGATTAAATGAAATGCATTCTAAATGGTTTATAATTGACAGCCCCCACCAAAGCTGGTAAAATAAATTAATTTAAATGATTTATAATATATATAATAAATAAATAAATAAATAAATAAATAAATAAATAAATATATATATATATATATAAATAAATATATAAATAAATAAATGAATAAATAAATATAAATAAATAAATAAATAAATGTCTATTTTAAAATATATACTTAAATACCTTTTTCCTTGCTTCTACTTTTTTAGTTGGAAGTCCTTCTGAAGCATTTTTTTCGTGCAATTGCATCGTGACCGAAAGGGTTATTGACATACCAACATAAATTCGGCTTTTAAGACGTCTTAATGAATCATATATCCCCAAAAGGAACAATGCCGTGGCTGTACTGAGACGAGGAATATCCAAATATTGATTATACATGTCTAAATGACATAAATTAATTAAAATTATTTAAATTAATTTAGTTAGTGTGTCACACATTTTTTTTTTATTTATTTTGTTTGATTTTTTATTTAATTTTTTCCTATTGTTTTAGATAAATGGAATAGTAAAAAGGTAGTCTGATTTATCTCATTTACCCCTTATTTTTTATTATTATTATTTTTTTTTTACTCCTATTTCCCCCCCCTTTTTCCTTTAAAGAAAAAATAAATACAAAAACATTAAATCTGCACGAAATATTATGTGAACAATTTTTATTACAAACCTTGTACACATTCATAATACGCTAAACCAACTGTTTGAGGATTATCGCGATCCTTTCTTGCAGCTGGATCATTAGAATAACTTGCTCCAATGGCGCAAACTGAATATAGTAAAAGACGTGGCATGGTTTTACTTGAATCCCTAAATCTTTCCATAAAATATTCTTTATGCACCACTGGTAAAAGTGGATGAAAATTTTTGAAATATAAGTCAACAAGTTGTTCATTTAATCGTTTGTCATCTAATCCTGTCGATGAAGGAAAATATAATCTTTGAGATGATGTTGATGTTTCATCTTGTTGTTGAACTGGAGGTAAATAATTTTGAATTTTCTGACGAACATCATTTTCACTTTGTAAAGTTGTTGAAGTAAAAAATTTGATCGCGTATTCAAAATCATTAGTATTATTATCAAGTGTAGGTAAAACTTGTGGAATAATAATTCTTGAAGAATTATTAATTATATTATTATTCTTATTTATATTTGTATTGTTATTCGTATTGTTATTCTTATTATAATTTTCATTCAAAAAATTATATGAAGAAGTTTTTCTTGAAGCTTTTGAATTATGAGATTGTCTACGTTGTCGAATAGTAGATGTATTATTATTATTATTATTATTATTATTATTATTGGTGTTAATGATAGTGTTAGTGGAATTAGAAGGATTAGAAGGGGAAGGATTAGAAGGAATGGTGGTAGGATCAATTACAGATGTTCCATTCATATTAATATTATTATTATTGTTAACATTTGCATTTGTTGTTGATCCTGAACGAACAACGTTACGATTACTTGAAGACAAATTTGACTTAATTGGAGGAATTGATGAAGTTCTACCAGGTTGACGACCATAAGTACATTCTAATCTGACTGAAGTACAATATTTGCATGGAATGAGGTTATATCCATCTCCATCACATTTTACCTTAAAAAAAAAAATTAATAATAAAAAAAATACATATATATATTTAATTAAAAAGTTTTCACAGAAAGACATTAAAAAATAAAAATAAATTATATATATATATCTCTCTTTACTTTTCTTCGCCTACATCTATCACAAGCTATTGTCTTAAGTTTTTTATGTGAAGTAACATCGGCTTGACCAGGAGGTCGTTTCCCAGCAGAGGACGAGGTATTAGCAGCTATAATTGAAGTCATTGAACAAGCGAATAGACACGAGTTAGAACGAGTCTTTTCGTAAATGTGAAACTAAAATATATTCTAGAATTATGAAAATGATTTATAAGCAAAAAAAAATGTCCCTTGAAAAAAGAATGTTTTGGAAGTAAGAAGGTCTAAAAATTATTTTGAAAAAAAAAGGAATTTAAAAGGTAAAATTTTAATATGTAAATATCCTGTTTTTTTAACAATAACATATATGTATAATGCTATACTTTTTTGAAATAAAAAATTTCATCAGCTTTTATATTATTAAAATGTGACAAGATTTTACACTAATAACATAAATAATAATATTATAAAAACTGTGATATTTATTTTATATAAAAAAAAAACAAAAAAATGTAAAATTATTAAAAATATAAATAAATTAATTATCACATATTTATATATGTAGATTTACGTGTTTTTCAACAATATGCGAAGAATTTGCCCCGGTTTTTTTTTTTTTTTTTAATTCGAGCATTATGTTAACGAACGGTCTTGATTGGAGGCAACTTTTCTAAAAATAACATTGGTTAAAATTTCTTATAATATTATGACATATATTTGATTTACATTTGCTCTTTACTCGATAATAGTTTTTCTTTTTAAATATGCAGTCATTTGATGTATGTGATGTGTATAACGTTATATATATTAGCACCATTTTTTTTCCATTTGTAAAAGGATTTGTAATTATTGTAATAATTGTATAATTTTTATAATTGTTAATTTAACAAAAAAGAAAAAAAAAAAAACAAAAAAATGTAAAATTATTAAAAATATAAATAAATTAATTATCACATATTTATATATGTAGATTTACGTGTTTTTCAACAATATGCGAAGAATTTGCCCCGGTTTTTTTTTTTTTTTTTAATTCGAGCATTATGTTAACGAACGGTCTTGATTGGAGGCAACTTTTCTAAAAATAACATTGGTTAAAATTTCTTATAATATTATGACATATATTTGATTTACATTTGCTCTTTACTCGATAATAGTTTTTCTTTTTAAATATGCAGTCATTTGATGTATGTGATGTGTATAACGTTATATATATTAGCACCATTTTTTTTCCATTTGTAAAAGGATTTGTAATTATTGTAATAATTGTATAATTTTTATAATTGTTAATTTAACAAAAAAGAAAAAAAAAAAAAGAGAGAGGGAGAGAGAGAGAGATGATAAAAACTAAATATGTCAACCATTTTTTTATATTTTTTATAACGTCACCATTATACCAAAGATTAATTAAACAACGTCACCATTAAATAAAGAATAGTAGAAATTTACTATAATTTACCTATTTATAGTTTACGATATATAATTTACTCTATATATATATATATATATATATAATTCTACTAATTTATTTATTAGAATTATATAATTTATATAATGCATAAATATTACTTCATATTATTTTATTTTATTTTTTATCAAGTATATAAATGAAAATTAACTTGGCACTGAAACCAATAATTTGTTTTCTGGATAAAAGTTATACAGTCCATTTTTGGATGACAATTATAGATACGTATTTATTTTTTTTGTATTACAAAGATATTTATATTTTACTAAATAAATGATTAAATATTTTTATTAAATATTAATAAATAAATATTTAAATAAATTAATAAAAATAATTAATAAATATTATTTAGGCATTGTTTTTTACTATATTTAAATTAATCTATGTACACAATTTTGATTGGTTAAAAATTTTTTTTTTTTCAGAAAATCGGTATCTTGACAATTTAAAAGCGATATTTAATCATCATTACATCAATTACATTTTTAGTGCGGAATATACAAGAAGTTTAATTTAAGTTTCGTTTAATTTTTATACTTTATTTTTACTTTATTTTTTACTGCACTTTATTTTTGTACAATAAGAAACCAACTCCAATTAAAAAATGTTCAACATGTTCTTTAACTTGATTATGTTATGCATGTTTAATTGAATTTACAACAATATGATAATTATTTGATAATGTCTTATGTACGGTAATGATGATAGTGTTTGTGATTTTAAGTAAACACTAAGACGAAAATAAATTTCTAAATTTATTGGTGAACTCGTGCGATATTATAAATTTATTAAAACAGCAACAAACAAATTAATTATTCTGCCAAACAATAATTTATTCATTAAAAAAATGTCAAGAAAACGTGAAATCGAAATATTCATCAACACGCATTTTGAATAACAAATCAAAAAAAAAAATTTTAATTTTGGTTTTCATTTTATATATTTTATATGCAGTGAAAATCATTTTCACATAAGTTGCTGGGCTGGTAATAACAATAACTGATAACTGAACTGAACTAACAACAACAACTGACAACAACAACAATAACTGAAAATAGTCAATAACTGAAAATAGTCAATAACTAATAACTGACAATAATAATAACTGACAATAATAATAACTGTTAATAATAATAACTGCAATAACAAATATAAAAAAATTATTCCCAATATCATTAAATAAATAAAACGAAAAAATAAAAATAAAAAATAAAAAAATAAAAAATAAAAATAAAAAAATAAAAATAAAAATAAATCTTCCCAATAATATAAAATCTTCTCAGTCATAAATTATTCCCAATAACACCAATAAAAAATTATTCCCTATAATAAATTATTATGTCATTATCGTCATTATGGTCGAATTCCATATATTTCTACTGGTACTTTTGGAATAACAAATTAAAAGAAAGAAAAATTATAATGTAAACAAAAGAGAACTGATTTTTTTTGTACAAATTTATTTAGAATAAATACAAAATCATTTTTAATATTTCTAATGTTTGTAATAAAATTCACCTACGCGAAAAATTAAATTTTACAGGTTCAAAAATTTCTAGTTAATATTTATTTATTTTAGTTTATTTTGCTATTATATTTTCCTTTTTAAGTATATTAAATACCTGTATTCCATAAATGGAATTTTTTTTCTTGCATATTTTGTTTTTTACATTCAGTAGATTTATACTTGTGTCCTTAGAAAAAATCTCATTATTATTAAAATTCTTTCCCATGCACAAATAAAGGTTCCAATAAATTTCTGTCCTAATTTCGTGAATATAAGTAAATATTTTGGTTATAAATAAACAAATCAATTTATTATAATTCTCACTAAAAATTTATCATATAATCATATCCAATCTTTTATTTTCTTTTTAGAACTTAAAATGAAACTATAAAATAATTAAAACTTATGGTAAGTAAGTTAATCACATGATAATTCAGTTTGGTTGGTTCACTCCATTATACAAATTATAAAGCGCAATTATATGTAATGTACGGATTTCAAGGATTTCAAATTAATTAATTTATTATTAAACCAATAAAAAAGTAAAGCGTTAAACATTAATTTATTGATTTTCAAATATTTAAGAGAAATTGTCTTAGCATGCGTAAATATGAATTAAAATTCATTTATTTTAATTCATTTTAATTCATTTTACCATCGCGCAAATAAAATTAATTGACTTCCCATGCTAATTTAATAAAATTTCATCCCATGATATTACTCCGTTTTCTGTGTCTCTCTGCACGCATCGATTATATGCACTGCATATGAAATAACAGAAATATCATGGTCTGATTAGTCTGATGAGTCTGACGATCTGTAGTCATTGTTTTCCCTTGTACTCGGGAAAAACTGCCAAATTAGGGAAATCAAGATCATATCATATTAAGAAAATAATTTGTTATTAATAAAAATTGGTATTTTAACTTTTTTTACTAATCATATATGGAACAAAATTCAATTTTTTGATTAACATGAAGAAGATCTGCATTTATTATTTTTTTTTGTGATTCTGGAAAATTACTTAATAAATCCATATTCGATTTGTAAGCCTCTTCAATACGCGAAAATTGGAAAGAAAAAAATTTTAAATATTTAACCAAAATGGAATTAATTAAATATGCGAATGGA
Source organism: Diversispora epigaea (assembly GCA_003547095.1). Lineage (NCBI taxonomy): Eukaryota > Fungi > Glomeromycota > Glomeromycetes > Diversisporales > Diversisporaceae > Diversispora > Diversispora epigaea. Next base: position 44,219 of record PQFF01000179.1, on the reverse strand, counting down.
TTAGTATCCATTCTTCCTAAATTGGGAATCCTCGGCTTTGTAAATGCTAGAAATGCTAGAAATGTTATTTGTTTATTAATTCCGCGATTATTTAATAAAGCGATTATTATTATTATGGTTATTATGATTATTGTGATCTATTTCATTTATTTATTTTTAATTTATAATTTATAAAGGACAATATATTCCTATTTTTATATATTGTTCAATGATCACATGTCTGTCCCGTCTTTGGCGTTTTTCCATAGTTTAAGGAATTTATATGGTTATATAATCGTGAGTACTTTATGATTACTTTAGTTATGTGATAACTTTACAAAACAAAATTCTTCTATCGAATATTCTATAAATGCTAGCTATAATTACTTAACTATAGTTTACTTTGGATGCTCAGATTGCTCCTTCGCATGAAAATGTACTACTTGGTTATATTCTTGGTGATATAAAGATAAGAACTCTAGTTTTTACTCAGGTTTAAATATATAATATACTATCATCTTCGGTTGTTCCCGAACGTATTATACTGTATATAGTTTTAAACGCGATTGTGACAATGGTAGTCGTTCTATTAAATATTGTCACACTCTTTAAGTATTGAATTTAGTGAAACCGATAACGCGGACGCAAAAAAAAAAAAAAAAGGTTTTATTCCTAATCTGCGCTTTATTTTGATTGAGGAATTCTTCTGAATACAAAATCTTGAACTTTTTTAGATAACTGTAAGGGACAAACTAAAAGAACCAATAAAAAATCAAGGTAATATTCATTAAGTTTCTTTCCAAATTTGAATGCAATTTTACACGCTATCAAAAAAATATATTTTTACATAAAAAATGAAAAGAAAATCTTGATTTAGCAAGTNTGAGTACTTTATGATTACTTTAGTTATGTGATAACTTTACAAAACAAAATTCTTCTATCGAATATTCTATAAATGCTAGCTATAATTACTTAACTATAGTTTACTTTGGATGCTCAGATTGCTCCTTCGCATGAAAATGTACTACTTGGTTATATTCTTGGTGATATAAAGATAAGAACTCTAGTTTTTACTCAGGTTTAAATATATAATATACTATCATCTTCGGTTGTTCCCGAACGTATTATACTGTATATAGTTTTAAACGCGATTGTGACAATGGTAGTCGTTCTATTAAATATTGTCACACTCTTTAAGTATTGAATTTAGTGAAACCGATAACGCGGACGCAAAAAAAAAAAAAAAAGGTTTTATTCCTAATCTGCGCTTTATTTTGATTGAGGAATTCTTCTGAATACAAAATCTTGAACTTTTTTAGATAACTGTAAGGGACAAACTAAAAGAACCAATAAAAAATCAAGGTAATATTCATTAAGTTTCTTTCCAAATTTGAATGCAATTTTACACGCTATCAAAAAAATATATTTTTACATAAAAAATGAAAAGAAAATCTTGATTTAGCAAGTATAGAAAAAAGTAATATGACAATCACGGAAAAAATTTATCTTAATTAATATAATCTGTACCGTTTCATATAGAAGATTAATTTATACACGACACGTAACATTTGAGGATATTCTCTATTGGAGATTATCATGATCGTATCGATCCAATCAAAATATGCACGAAATTCAATAATTCAATGCTAACTCTTTTATAAATTTATGGAATTTGTCTTTTGATTTATTTAATTTATTCGATATCAATTTTTGAAATATATATATGATAAATACATTATATATATATATTTAATCTATAATATATATATATATAATATGTAATCTTAAATATTGTCTAGACCATGATCTTCTCTTCCTTTTCCTTTATTACAATATTATTGGTTTTTCAGTTCTTAACGAAAGTCATTTGATTGTTTCACTTCCTATTAATGACTTTTAGTAATTTATGTGACAGAACTTATAGACCATTATAAGTTAAATTATGAAATTTTGTTTATTATTAAAATTTACACAAATTTTATAACTTGCAGATGATACACGGAATTATTATAATTATTCAATGACGCAATGTATAATGATCATTGTTATAGTATTTAATTTTAGAATTAAGGAGATTCTTCCTCCTTTAGATCACAAAAGAAGAGTTAAAAATTCATCTTCGGAAAACAATATATATATAACATTTATTCACGTAACTTTCTTTAATACATAATAATGCAGGCGTGACTATATGTTGACTTAATGACGCGACGTATCATAGAGTTTGTCCAAGACATGCATTTGACAGGTAGTAACTTATGACGTATGACTTTGACGTAACCTAGTTAATTCATAACATATTTATTATTTATTAAATTATTATATTTACATAATCACATTTCTATCTAAAATCATCTGTTTTGCTCATGTTACCTGTATCTGAATTATTTTTTTCAAAAATTGGTACAATATATCAATTGCAGAATTACTTAATAACCTCTCTTCATTGATTTCTTTTCCATGATGTGATAACTCATTTTTAATTAGTGATACCTGTTGTAATTATTTACAAGAGTTGCAACTGGTTGCAACTAATTGCAGCATATGTCTTAATTAATTGCACCATATGTAAAAATTAATCACATCACTTTTTTTGAATTACAACAGGTATCACTATTTTTAATACTTGTTAAATATTAAAATCAGATTTTTGCCATGTTTTCAAGTTTATTAATATCTAATCTTGTACACTTATCTCCTATTATCTATTTGAAAACAAAAAAGTTATGTTCACAACTTGCTTGTAAAGAAATAATATCAAATAATCTAAGTGCAAGATTTCATAAATAACACATGTCAAATGATCAAAAATCAGCAAAATTTTTGATACAAATTGACTACAAATCTCCCTGCCTATTCATGAATTGGTCACAAATTTTCCTGCCTATTTACAAATCAGTCAAAAATCTCTTGCTTATTCATGAATTGGCCACAAATCTTCCTGCTTATTTGCAAACCTTCTTGCCTATTTGCATTAAAAATTTTGTCTGTTTTTGTTCATTCAACCAGTATAATATGGTTTTGTTCTAATAGAACCTTACCAAAGTTTAAATGGTAAATTAAATGATTGAAGTTTTTGATTATATTGACAAAATTGTATAATAAATTCTTTATATTCATATTCAAAATAACTTAAATTTTGTTAAAAAGATGAAGCTATAATTGTAGTATCTCTAAATTCACTATTTTTAATATCTAAATTTTTGAAAAGATTTAAATTAATTTAATTTAAAAGAAATATTATTTGTTATTAATATTAAAAAAATACTTTAATAATAATTAGGAGTGTAGACATATGAATATTCCAGGATTATGGCAATACAGTTTAATATAACATGACAATATGTCGTATGCTATGTGCTGTATAAAGTACTGTGTACTGTATACATGTTATCAAAACTATTAAATTGAGTCAAACAATTAAAATTGAAAAAATTGAAATTAAGTCAAGGTAAATTTTGATTTTTACTAGTAATTGACATAATTAATTAAGTCAGATGTAATTAAAAATTGAAATTTTAAGAGTCGAGTCAAGGTCAAATTAGTTTTAACAACATGTATAGTGTATTGTATAGAATAATATATACTATATAAAATGTTATATGCTATATAAAATATTATATAAAATATTATATACCATAAATGTCATATATTATAAATAAAAATGTTAACAATTCAACTGTTATTTTATACAATTAAATTATAAATGATATTTTTTTATTTTATGAAACAAGTTTTTTTCAAATTGGATTTGCAAGTTTGTAATTATATTTGTATACAAAATTATTTTGAAGTTTTGAAATTACAATTTTGAAAAAATAATTTTCATAAAAAACAAATTATTTTACTTAAAATCTAAAATTTTTTGATTATTCAGATAAATTCTTTGATTAAAAATATATATAACTAAATACTTTTTTTATATACAGAATAGATTCTGCATAAATCTCAAAAGATAAAATAACTTTAAAATCTAAAATCAATTTTGGAAACATATATATTTGTAACAAACTTGTATAAAAGTAATTTTATTTATTTTATTAAAAATATTTCTTTTTTCTTTTTTAAAGTATTGATTAATACTTTTATTAAAGAAGAAAATAATATTTAATAATTAAAATAAAAATATTTGATTTAAATTTAAATGTATCAGTAAATTTTTTTAAATATAATATATGTCAAATGATCAAAAATTAATAAAATTTTTGATATAAATCAACTTAATTACTGATTCACCTAAAAACAGCAGTATTTATATATAGAAAATCAGGATTAAATTATTTAATAAAACTATAATATAACTTATATTTGATATATACAAAAGTACTATAAAAATATACAGTTTTTAAAAATTTTAAAAAATTTACCAGACTTTTTACAAAAAAAATACTCAAATAGCTTACTTAACAGATATTAAAATTTCATCTATAATTATATTATAACAATTTATATTTACCTATATACATGTGTCAAATTTTAAACTATAATAAGATATATATAAATTTATCTGAATTTTATTAAAATAATCAATATTTGTTACCGATTTTAGACAAATCAACAATTAACCTATTTACAAATCAACTATAAATCTCCCTGTCTATTTGTAAATTATTACAATTATTTATAAATTATTTACAAATTTTTTTATTTATTTGTAAAAATTTTACTTGTTTTTGTTCATTTAATCAATATAAACTTACGAAATATTTTATTTTAATAACTTTTAAATACCTTTAATATAAATGTAATATTTGTGAAAGTTATTAATATTGAAAACTTTTATTTTTATTAATAAAACATATATTTACAAAGATTATTGATATCAATAATTTTTAATAACTTTTATTTTATTATAAAAAACATAATATTTACAAAGATTATTAGTCTAATAACCTTTATTTATTTTTTAAATAATTTTTATAAAATTTAGTTACACTAACAAATGGAAAAAAATAAAACAGTTTTATCATGAATAAAATTCTAATCAATAACTAAATTTACTAAGATTTATTAAATATAGGTAATTAATTTTTTCCAATTTATAAACAGGAATTTCTGATTTATGAATTTTAAAAATAGGATATCTGATTTATACATCATCAATAGAATTCTGATTTTTGTTTATTCGACCAGTATTATAATATATAATTATAATTATAACAAATATCCACACTTTATAAAAACTATAATATTTAAAATATACTTAAATATATATTTCATTAAATATTTTTTAAGTATTTTTAAATATATAAAAAATTACTTAAAATATTATTATTTTGTATTTAAAATATATTTAAAATATACTTTTTTTTTTTTTTTTTTTTTTTTTTTTTTTG
>PQFF01000179.1:0-26425 GCA_003547095.1 Diversispora epigaea | reverse complement strand
TCAAAGATTAAAATGAGTATAGGAACTATTATTCCAAAATCGATGGTTTGCGACATAGAATTTTTTAAAAACAAAATTTTAGGTGTTGCAGTACATTCGTGAGTCACTGTATTACCTAAATTAAGTATTTTTTAAGTATATTTTAAATATATTTTAATAAGAAATAATAATATTTTAAATAGTTTTTTACAAATATAATTAAATATATTTTAAATATATTTTAAATATATTTTAATAATATTTCAATAATATTTTAATTATATTTTAAGTATTTTTTAAACATACATATTTCTTATAGAGACAGTTATAATCAGAGTTATAATTATTAAGGATAATAAGCATAATACAAATTAAGTCAAAAATTTAATTAAATATAATTTAATCAATTGAATTTAAAATTTAATTATACATTAGGAAATTTTTTATGTCAGAGGTTATTGTAATAATTTCGTTTTCAAAGGTTATTGAAGGTTATCGGACCAATAACCTTCGCAAATATTACGTTTATTATGATAAAGTGAAGGTTATTGAAGGTTATCAATATTAATAACCTCTGGTGTATTACGTTTTATTAATAAAAATGAAGGTTTTCAGTACCAATAACCTTCATAAATATTATGTTTATGTTGGAGGTATTCGAAGGTTATTGGAGTGAAGGATTTCGAAGGCTTACGTTTAAAAAAATTTACTGATGTAGTACAATCAAGCATAACATCAGAAAATTTTTTATAATAAAAACCTTCGAAGTTTAATATTAACTGTTAATTATCACTATGTTATTCTTCAGAAGTTTTCGGTAACTTTCGAAGGTTATTGATTTTGATATTTTTATATGGCAAAATCTTACAAATATTATTGTTTTTGNACTACATCAGGAAATTTTTTATGTCGGAGGTTATTGTAATAATTTCGTTTTCAAAGGTTATTGAAGGTTATCGGACCAATAACCTTCGCAAATATTACGTTTATTATGATAAAGTGAAGGTTATTGAAGGTTATCAATATTAATAACCTCTGGTGTATTACGTTTTATTAATAAAAATGAAGGTTTTCAGTACCAATAACCTTCATAAATATTATGTTTATGTTGGAGGTATTCGAAGGTTATTGGAGTGAAGGATTTCGAAGGCTTACGTTTAAAAAAATTTACTGATGTAGTACAATCAAGCATAACATCAGAAAATTTTTTATAATAAAAACCTTCGAAGTTTAATATTAACTGTTAATTATCACTATGTTATTCTTCAGAAGTTTTCGGTAACTTTCGAAGGTTATTGATTTTGATATTTTTATATGGCAAAATCTTACAAATATTATTGTTTTTGTAGTTATCTTATATCAGAAATTCTTGATGACCTCCACTTATATTAGATATTCATAATATATTGTTTTATTAAACTTCAATAATCATTACCTATATTTAATTTTCATAAATCTCGACACATTTATTTTTGTTGTATTCCGTATACATTTATAATGCAACAATTTTAATCAACATTACATTGTTAACAATATTATTTGAAGTTTATCGCAACAATTTTAATCGACATTGCATCATTAGTAATATCCTTCGAAATTTATCATATCAATTTTAATTAACATTGCACCGTTAGCAATATCCTTTGAAGTTCATCTATTAATTTTAATTGATATTGTACTGTTAATAATATTGTAGTAATTTTCAATCAACATTTCACATTATTATTATAATTTTATGAAATTTTCAATCTCATATGAATATTATAAATATATTGTAAACATTCACAATGAAATTTTCAAATAAGTATTATTGTATAATTTCCATTTCTAATATTTTTAACGTTTTTGATAGATTGTGTAATATTCTCAACATATATTGACATATTGTGAAATTATTGAAGTAAATATAATATTATTATTTTATATTTGTATTGCATTATAAGTTTACGAAAATAAGTAAAAAGTTATTAATTACTGAATCCATATATTATCTCTTAAACCTTTAATTTTTATATATTACTATATTTTAGCAACCAAATTTATTCGCTAAATGGTTTAAGAGATAAATAAACAGAGATTCTTTAAAAATTTTATCTTTACTTTACTGTTCTAATTGACTTTTATACATTCTTTTTTTAGATACTTTGTAGAAAGAAAAATTGCAAATATTTTTTAAGGTAAATAAAAAATAAAATATGTATCAGTGACTAATTTCAAGGAGGTCAAATCTTTACTAAAATTTATATCTTTATTTATCAATATAGAAAAATTTACTATTTCATAATAAAGATTTGTATCTAGGAAGTATTTATTAATCATTTGATTTTTTTCGAATATTTACAGTATATTAGAATATTAATTTTTTAGTAATGCTTAAATGTAATTATAACTTTTCGAAATAATAATACAATTAATCAGATCTTGTAAAATGGGTTGTCCTAAAAATAATGAAAATATTATATAGATTATTATAAATATAATATTTTTTTCATCACTTTTTTATAAAATCTTAAAATGTTTATTCCTGATTGTAAAAATTCCAAGAGAAAAGAAACTACTGAGATTATACTTGCACGCAAAATTATTTTGGGGTCCCAAAATTGCAATTTTGGAGAAAAAAGTCGAAATAATTTTTCATAGAAGACGAAATTATTTTACTTAAAACCCGAAATTTTTTGATCACCCAGATAAATTCTTTAATTAAAGATACATATAACTGGATACTTTTTTTACTTCCATATATAGAATAGATTCTGCATAAATCTCAAAAAGTCGAAATACCTCAAAAATCCAAAATCAATTTTGGGAACATGTATAACTGAGATATAAATCAAATTAATTGTAAGACTTTAGATATAACTGAAGGTAATAATAATTTCTAATATTTATTTATAGAAACGCAAGAAGAAACACAAGAAAAAACACAATATGAAGAAATACTAGAAAGAAACACTAGAAATTTAATGATTGATAAATTAATTATGCAAAATGCTGAATTAATAAAAACATGTAATACCTTAAATAATAAAATTGATAATTTAGAAAAAATAATTATTGAATTTATAGAAAATAAAAAAAAAAAAATTTTGTCAGTATTTATTACGGTAATTCTGATTGTGAAACCTTTCGTTTGATAATAAATTATAAAGGATTACTTATAATTTATTTTATTATTAAAAATTAATAAAAAAAATAGCAAATAAAACCTTTAACAAAGTCATCTATTTAACACAAGACAATTTTAAAAAAAATCTTGGAATCCATCGCAAAAAAAAATTATAGAGAAATATTTCATATCTATTTATTAAAAAAATAGAATGCATTTTACGTCAGTCGAATAATAGCAAATGTAATTATTTTTACCTTGTTACTAAAATATTATTTTTCAAAATATTTTAAATAATTGCATATAATATTATTAAAAAAGCATTGTCAACTTTAAGAAACTGCTACCTCCATTTATCAAAAAGTCTTTTTTAATATTTTTAGAAAAAAAGAACTACTCTACATACAAAGTACTGATGATTATAATGTGATCGCAACATGGAAAGTATCTTTGCGGGTTCACAAAATTTACGAAAACCTTTTTGAAAAAATACCTAATTCCAAAATTACATATATTGATTATGTATTAGAAAAAACCTGTAATGCTAATATACTACATCCGTAATTTTTATATAACGTTCTATAACGTTATATGAACGGAACGTTCGTATTACGTTCTAGAACGACACCTACGTACTAGAACATAACGTTCTAGTACGCTATAAATACGTGCTGTTCGTACTACGTTTATGAACGGTGTATATATAACGTTATATATCGCCGTTTTATAACGTATTACGAACGTTTCGTATTAATAACGTTGTATATCGGCGTTCGTATATCGTTAGTCAGAAGCGTTTAATAACGTTAAAAGTACGAAATGTTCATTTTACACTATAAAATGGCGATATATAATAATATTTAAACATCATTTAATAGCGTTTAGTGTTAAATAACGTTTTTTATATTTAATTTATTTTTATTTTTTCAAAATATTACATTTGTTTTGAATTTAAAATTTGATTTTCAATCTTTATTGTTTTCTTTTATTAATTATTATATTACATTTATTATAATTACATATTATTTTTCATTCATTGATGTTATGTTGGGATTGATCCCGATAACTGTATATGATATAGTTTTGCAAAAAGTTGTAACACATGAGTTGGCTGATCAAATAATAGATGACGTATTTGTTCAATTTAAACTCTTTTTACATACTTATATATGGAAAGATAGATGTACAGCAGTTAAAAAGTGGGAAACTGAAAATGGAATCAGTAATAATAAATGGAAAAAGAAGATCCGTAACGAGACACTTGATACAATAGTAACATCTCAGACCAATAATACAGATAACAATAGTGTACTCAATAACAATACACAAGGCGTAACAAATATTATAAATAAAAACAATCATAATTATAGTAGAAGCAAAATTTCTTTTTTATTTTCATTAAATAGATTTATATATAATCATGTTATTAAAGATAGCTGTAATTGGACTTGGTTGTATAAAATAGGTTGTTCGGCAGGGCCTTAACATGCTGAGGGCAATTGTTATTGTCAGGCGGTAGGTTGCAGGCATGTCCCTTCGGGTTAGTCTGAGTCTCATCTTTAACTAATAGTCATTAGAATAAGTTATGTATCTTATGTATAAGAAACTTTCTGTTTTTCTAATTAATAAAATTTGAGGCGAGGCCTCGCTGAAACAAAAAAAAAAAAAAAAAATAATTACATATTATTTTATTACATGTATAATAAAGAAATATATTAATAAATATTAATTCGTTACAAATTTTTTTAAAATATTAAAGTAATAAACATACTTAATTTTTTTATTCCATTTCGCTTTCATCGTCCATTTGAAATAAATTTATATCATTTTTTTTCATTAGAGTCAATATAAATTACGCCAACATCTTCGTTGTCTTCATTCGTATTGTCATTGTTATCCTTTTCTGATTTTGAAGATGATTCCGAGGATGATGATGAAATATAGATATTTCCATTTTCGATTTTATCCTAAATTATAACAATATTTAACCCTTTTTTTTTTATTTTTTCCGGAGTCTTCAATAAATTAATAATATTTAAATTAAACTTACTATATTTTTTCTTATTTTTGATTTCATTATTTCGTCTTTTACTTTTATACCTCCATTATCAGGATCAAGAATTATTTCAATTACTCCTACGGCGAACGCGAGGAGAGGTTTTCCTACCTTATCAGGATTTGGAAATGCTTTCTGCAATATTTTATTACACCATGTTGGTGTTTCTTCGTCGTTGTCATTATTTATTTTTTTATGTAATTTTTCAAATGCTTTTCTAACTTCTTTTTTTNGGATCGTTTGAATTTAAGTAGTTCTTTGTTTTTTCTTTTAGTTTTTTAATATCCAAATACATATCTGTTTCAATAAAAGGTTTCGATACAGTTTGGGCTATTTTCTGTAAAAATATTTAAAATTAATTTTTATTTATATACATAAAGAAAAATAAAGTATAACATTATTCTTACATTTAAATATGATTCTTCCACTTCTTTATTTTTTTCTTTGGAATTATCTACACTTTTGTGTATTTCAGAGATTTCTTTTTTTATTCCAGTAATGTCTTTTTTTATTTCCAATAGTGTATTCATTATTTTTTGATTTGTTTTTTCATCTAAATTAAAGAAATTCAACATTAATTATATTATAATATATTTAATTATCTTTTAAACCGATATATAACGTTTATTACCTTCAAATTTATTGGTTTTCTTTTTTTTGTTTGCTTCAACATCCAATGAAAATGATTCTTGGAATCTTCTTGTGGGGATTAGAGAAGATGCGAATTGAGTTGATGCAGTAGGAGTTAACGCGGTAAGAGTTGAAGCGGAACAAGTTGATTTTGTTGAGGTTGAGTTTGATTTCAATTTTGAAGTTGAAGTTGATTTTGTTGTTGCTATGGATCTTGATGCTGATTTTGATAAGAGAGCGGATACCGAAGCAGATTTTGTAGTTGAAACTGGTGTTGATGATGATATCACTGTTGCTTCTGGTGCTTCTTCATTGTCATTGTTATTGTTTTTTTTGGGTTTTTTTGTATTACGTGGCTTTTAAAGCTCTCAACGGTTCGGTTCGGTCCGGTTTGGCAGTAAAACCGAAACCGAACCGAAACTTCCGGTTCGGATTCGGTTTGAAACCGGGAACATGAATACTCAAACCAAAACCGAACCGAAACTGAACCGGTTTAAACCGAACCGAACCGGGTTTTTTCGGTTTAAATATTATTTTTTTTTTTTTACCTTCCAATAACGCGAAATTAATTATACAATAATTTTTTATAATAATCCTTTCAGATCTGTATTTCATCTTTTAATATTATCTTATCCTTAAATTACCAATTAAAATTATATTAATTTTATATTGAATATTTTATTTATTAATGAAAAAATAGATCCAAAATTAATTAAAACTAATTTTAAAATTATATAAAATATCTTAAAATTATCCAAAATAAATTTTTAAAACTATATAAAATTAATTTTAAAATTATATAAAATAAATTTTAAAAACTATATTTAAAATTATATAAAATTAATAAAAAAATTTACATAATTTAATTATTTTCATTAATTTCATTAATATTTTAAATGATTCTTTATCAACAACAATAAAAGATTGATCATCAGCTACAATCCAATTTATTAAATCTTCAATCCAATTCTCTTGAGTAAATATCTACAATTTATTTAAAGTTAATATTAAAAAATGAAGTTTAAAGAATTAACCTGTTTCGATTTCATGAACTACTTTCTAACCTCCATTTCTGTCACTAATTAAACTTATTCACCACAATTAGTAATATCTCCATTTAAATTTTCAAACAGATTGAATAAATATTCACAGATAAATTAACGATTTAATCTCCTTTAAAAAAACGTTGATTTCTTCGCGAATATTTGTTCAATTTGTATGAAATTTTAAACAAAGATACTACTAAATGTAATAAATAAGTTTAATTAGTGATGGAAATAGAGTTTAAAAAGCAGTTCTCAAGATCGAAATTGGTAAAGTTGTANAATTTATACATGCCAATGCTGTTTTTGATTTAAAAAATTTATCCAATGGTCCTGAAGTAGATATTTCTGGATTCAAATTTTTATGTTCACGAGAAATATGGCTTCTTAATGTAGAAGTTGAACTATCTTTAGCAGCCTTATAACTTTTACTAAAATATAAAAGGTTAAAAGTATATACATTTAATATTTTATATATTTACATTATATACATATATCTTTCTTTAATACTCACACACAATGATTACAATAATATCTATTTTCTTCTTTATTTAAAGTAAAAAACTGATAGATAGAGGCTTTTCTTTTATTATTGGCATTATCACTATTATTGCCGTTATTATTAATTACTGTTAAATTGTTATTGCTTACTTCTGTTAAATTACTATTACTGGTTTCTCTTGAAACTGATGGTTCATTATGTTCTATATTTTCTTGAGAATTTTCTGATTCAGTATCACTTATAATCTCGGCCATTATAATTATAAAAAAAATAATCGTCAAAAAAAAATCTAGATCTTTATTAATATAAATAGATGGTGAAACCATGACAATATATAAACCGAAAATTTCGGTTTCGGTTTCAGTTTTTCGGTTCGGTTTCTATGAATAAACCGAAACTGAACCGAAACCGAACCGAGATATTCGGTTTGTATATTTAATAAACCGAAACCGGACCGAACCGAAACTGGCGGATCGGTTTCGGTTTTTATCAAACCGATTGAGAGCTTTAGTGGCTTTGTATAATATAGTAATAAAATATATTTTTATTTATTACATATTTCAATATATAACGAAATGTTTCGTTATATATATATTATTATAATTTCTCTTCTTTAAATAATATTTTGACATTATTTTATCTCAAATAATACTCTTTATATAGATTTATCTCTACTTCTTTAACAAATAAATTAAATATTTATATTTACCATTCTTTTTTCTCATGCGATATTTGCAGCAGGCTATCTTGACTCTTAAGTATAGTTAGTTGAAATTGAAAAAAAATTTTGTTGAAAAGTAAAAAAAAAGGTATTTTCTGAAAAGGACTTTGTTAGGTTGACTTAAAAATATTAGAATATAACGTTATATAACGTTTTTGTTCGAAAAGTTCAGTTGAAAATATTAATATATTGTTTATTATATTTAATATAAATAATGTAAATAAAGGATTTTTGTAATTACTTAGCATCATATTGTAAAGTGAAACAAAAAAAAATTAATTATTTGCGTGTATAATTTAAAAAAAAATTTCGAAACTTTCGTTCCGAAATTTTTCTCTTAAAGTTATCCCTTCATTTTTTGTGGTAAGTAAACAACCTTTATGGGGTAAGGGTTTAAATAGTATTTTACCATTTGATAATCGATAACGCAGATCATTCCTGATCATGTATAAACAGTATAACCAGTTTTTTAATAATGGTGTATAACGGAATATTTTATTTTTAATCTAATATCTAATTTTCTCACAGATTTGTTTATCTATCCCCATNAATCTAGGTCTAGTCCAAGAAGCAACAGAATCAATGACATTATACAAAGTGTGAAAATTTCTTATTATAATCTTTCGATTATTATCAAATATATGTAACCAATATAAATTATAAAGTTGAAATAGATGAACGTCCGCAAAATATTGATAGTCTAACATTCGAGGAACACGCATCTATACAATATGAAGAGCCCGCATCCAGAGAACCTGAATTTGAAACTGAAGAATCTAAATTCGAATCTGATGAAACTGAATCTGAATCTGATGAAACTGAATCTGAATCTGATAAAACCGAATTCGAATCAGATAAAACTGATAATGAATCCGACGAATCTGAAGAATCCGAATCAGCAGAAGAAGAAACTGAAACCATACCAAAATTTCCAAACAATACCTATTCTGATTTAATGACATTAATTATCCAACATAACCTAAATAATAAAGCCGGAAACGCAATAATACGTTTTTTTAATAAACATTCAAACCTACCGACATCACCTCTTCCCAAAAACATAGAACAAGGAAGAAAACTAATGGATAGGATGAAATTAATTAACTTATTAAACAAAGAAAAAGTAATTTTAAAATATAATAACAAAGATTATATCATATATTATCGGCCTATAATAAATTGTATTAAAAATATTTTATCAATAAATGATATACATAATAATATTACGTTTAATTTTAAAAATGATTAGGTAATTAATTTTAACAATATAATATTATAAATTATTATTTTTTAACACTATATACCGTTTTATAGTCAAATAATAATAGAAATTACAACGAGCAATATACCGCCAATTGATGGGCAAAAATAGAAAAAACCATACCACTTGGTTCACATCTATTATCAATCATATTATATTCTGATGCTTCAACGACCGACACTCTCAGAAAAAATACCTTGCACCCCATTTTTATAACTCTGGGCAATATCATAACCTGGCGTAGAAATAAACCAGATGTAAAACAATTATTAGCATATCTTCCTATTATAAAAGCAAAAGATGATACTCAAAAAAAATCTGAAGAACATAAAAATATAGTTCGCAGAACTTTTCATAAATCTCTTAAATTTTTGTTGTCTCCGTTATATAACGAAGATAATGATATAGAATTAGAGTTAAATAATAGAATATTGTGGTGTATCCTTAGAATTTCTATGATTATTTCTAACTGGCCCGAAGCATGCACATTTTCATTAACATATAAATCAACACAATCAAATCACCCTGTCATTTTTGTCTCGTTTCTAAAGAAAATTTATCAAATATAAACTTAAATAGCAATTAAATAGAACTAAGATCTCATAAAAATATGAAATTACATTATAAAAATAATACGGAAAAAAACGTTAGCATTGAAAAAGTTCGAAATTTTTTTTGGAATGTCCCGTAAGTATGAAATTTTTAATTTTAAATAATAAAAGTATTAATAAAATTTAAAATTTAATAGGGATATCAACATATACGCTGCCACAGTACCCGATAGAATGCACCACCTTGATCTCGGCCTGTTTCATTATCAATTAAGCTTTACTAAAGCTTTAATTCTCGAACAATGTAGAAAATCCTTTATCGATAAAATGAATAATCGCATTAAATTAATTCCCCACTATCAAGATCTTAAATCGTTTTCTAACGGTTTTTTACATCTTACCTTACTAACCGCTTCGGAATACCGAAGCCTTATAAAAATAATGATTTTTATTGTAGACAATCTCTATCAAGATTCCAAAAGACCAAATTTTATTAAAAATAACAAAATTACTGAAATATATTTAAAATGGAATAAAATGTATTTATTATCAAGAAAAGAAAATTATGAAGAATCTGATATTACTCGTCTGCAGGTAACAATACATATCTTTATACAATATTTTAATTCGTTGCATATTAAAATTTTCTCTAATTAATTTCAGGAATTGATAAATGAATGGGCAAAACTTTTTATTGAACTATTTGAAGAATATTCATCATCTAAGCTTCAATTTCCCAAATTACATTCGTGGGTNAGCAGAAGAAGAAACTGAAACCATACCAAAATTTCCAAACAATATCTATTCTGATTTAATGACATTAATTATCCAACATAACCTAAATAATAAAGCCGGAAACGCAATAATACGTTTTTTTAATAAACATTCAAACCTACCGACATCACCTCTTCCCAAAAACATAGAACAAGGAAGAAAACTAATGGATAGGATGAAATTAATTAACTTATTAAACAAAGAAAAAGTAATTTTAAAATATAATAACAAAGATTATATCATATATTATCGGCCTATAATAAATTGTATTAAAAATATTTTATCAATAAATGATATACATAATAATATTACGTTTAATTTTAAAAATGATTAGGTAATTAATTTTAACAATATAATATTATAAATTATTATTTTTTAACACTATATACCGTTTTATAGTCAAATAATAATAGAAATTACAACGAGCAATATACCGCCAATTGATGGGCAAAAATAGAAAAAACCATACCACTTGGTTCACATCTATTATCAATCATATTATATTCTGATGCTTCAACGACCGACACTCTCAGAAAAAATACCTTGCACCCCATTTTTATAACTCTGGGCAATATCATAACCTGGCGTAGAAATAAACCAGATGTAAAACAATTATTAGCATATCTTCCTATTATAAAAGCAAAAGATGATACTCAAAAAAAATCTGAAGAACATAAAAATATAGTTCGCAGAACTTTTCATAAATCTCTTAAATTTTTGTTGTCTCCGTTATATAACGAAGATAATGATATAGAATTAGAGTTAAATAATAGAATATTGTGGTGTATCCTTAGAATTTCTATGATTATTTCTAACTGGCCCGAAGCATGCACATTTTCATTAACATATAAATCAACACAATCAAATCACCCTGTCATTTTTGTCTCGTTTCTAAAGAAAATTTATCAAATATAAACTTAAATAGCAATTAAATAGAACTAAGATCTCATAAAAATATGAAATTACATTATAAAAATAATACGGAAAAAAACGTTAGCATTGAAAAAGTTCGAAATTTTTATTGGAATGTCCCGTAAGTATGAAATTTTTAATTTTAAATAATAAAAGTATTAATAAAATTTAAAATTTAATAGGGATATCAACATATACGCTGCCACAGTACCCGATAGAATGCACCACCTTGATCTCGGCCTGTTTCATTATCAATTAAGCTTTACTAAAGCTTTAATTCTCGAACAATGTAGAAAATCCTTTATCGATAAAATGAATAATCGCATTAAATTAATTCCCCACTATCAAGATCTTAAATCGTTTTCTAA
This sequence comes from Diversispora epigaea, assembly GCA_003547095.1. NCBI lineage: Eukaryota > Fungi > Glomeromycota > Glomeromycetes > Diversisporales > Diversisporaceae > Diversispora > Diversispora epigaea. Next base: position 14,522 of record PQFF01000179.1, on the reverse strand, counting down.
CGGTTTTTTACATCTTACCTTACTAACCGCTTCGGAATAACGAAGCCTTATAAAAATAATGATTTTTATTGTAGACAATCTCTATCAAGATTCCAAAAGACCAAATTTTATTAAAAATAACAAAATTACTGAAATATATTTAAAATGGAATAAAATGTATTTATTATCAAGAAAAGAAAATTATGAAGAATCTGATATTACTCGTCTGCAGGTAACAATACATATCTTTATACAATATTTTAATTCGTTGCATATTAAAATTTTCTCTAATTAATTTCAGGAATTGATAAATGAATGGGCAAAACTTTTTATTGAACTATTTGAAGAATATTCATCATCTAAGCTTCAATTTCCCAAATTACATTCGTGGGTATTCCATATTTGTTCTTCAATTTGTGAATTTGGTGCCATTAATGTGTATACAACAGAAACATATGAAAGCCTTCATAAAGATTATGTCAAAAAGCCTTATAAATTAACAAATAAAAAAGAAATTGAAAAACAAATAATGAAAATTGTAAGTATTCTTTTTTGGTAAAAACCGTTATATAACATTATTAAATTTATATTAACACATTTTTCTTTAGATTCGCTGCAAAGCTATCATAATAGAAAGTTCCTCAAAAGAAATACCAAAAACCCCAATAGCATTAAAATATTCAAAAAAATTATATGAATTTTGTATACAAAATGCTGAAATTTATATCCAAACAAGAATGAATGACTCTGACCTCGAAAAAGAAATGAAACTTGGCTTCGAAAAATTCTTGAAGTGTTTAGATGCATATCTAGATTTCTATGATCAAAAACTATCTGAACATGAAGAAATTGAATAAAATTTCGCATATATAGTGGTGTGATGTTAAAATATGGTGCAAAAATGCGTGCAAACAATAAATTCCATAAAAGACCTATATTCAGTAATATTGCAATTGAAATGAATCCAGATGAAATCTTTGAATACACATCAGATAATGGTGTATGCTTTGCTCAGGTAAAGATCAAAATTAATATCTTGTGAAATAATGATGAATATTTAATTATTATTAATATTTTATAAATAGGTTCTTTTAATAACTGAAATAATAATGAATTATGAAGAACCAATGCATCTCGCACTCGTGCAGTGGTATGATTTCAAATCATCGGTAAATCCATATTTATACGAATGCCCATTATTAGAAAAAACAAATATTTTTAATTTAATAGAAATAGAAGCAATAAATGATATAATACATATTATTCCACGTTTTAATATAGATAACGAATTTTTAGTAAATAAATTTTTATTTTAAATTTTATAAATAGATAATAAATAATAGTTATTATAATAATATATAGCGTTATATAACACAAATTTATTAATGTATTTTATATATTGTTACATTTAATCTGTTACACTACAATCTTTTTTTAATTTATTGATTTTGACCAAAGAATATTGTTATACTACAATCTAAATATTGTTTCTCATGTCTTATTACCTATTTTGTATCTTCGCGATTTAAGATAAGTATCATTTATTATAATTGTTTTTATTATTTTTTTCTAAACTCAACAAAATGACTAAATTTCAACAAGAAGAAAATTCTCCCGTACAAAAAGGTAAAAATTTTGAAATGAAAATAGAAAAATTGTTAACAGATGCGAATATTAAATGTGAAATAACAGGGTGAATTATATCCTTTCACTGAATATTTGTTGAGTTATTTATATGTTTGAAATTTACGCTGCCACACGAGTACCCTCCATTCGTGAAGACCGTCCAACGTGTATGTGGGGTTAAATCAAAGCGGGTCTTTTATGATGAATCAAACATATAGTGGTAAAGAACAAGAAGCACTCCGTGGCCTTTGTATTTGATATAACATATAAAGAACGTCCTTCTTATCCTTGATAACAATGATACAAATATTCATTATTAATTAAACATATTTTTAGTGGGCCGGGTGATAAAGAAATAGATATTAAAGGAATGAAAAAAGGTGTAAAATTTATAATAGAATGTAAAAATTGGAGAACAAAAAATATAGGTATCTATATATTTATATATTACAAAATATTATTATTTTTTTTCAAAAATATTATTATTTTTTTCATAAATAATAAAATCGATTATTATAGATCGCAGTATAATAAATCAAATAGAAGGAGTTCTTAGTCGACAATCGNGGAACTATTGGTATCGTCGCGGCTCCTTCTATGAATAGATATACGCCTGGAGCGAAAGAGACAGCTAGAACGTCAATTTATAATGTCATCCTTGTAGACGTGAATAATATTGTTATGGAACTAAATGAAATAATTAACAAAGTTTATAAAAAAAAATATTTAATTATATTTTAAAATTTATTTTTTATTTATTAATTATATTATTTATTTGTTTATTTTCTCGCGTCAACAGGGATAATATTAAAATGAACTTAAATATTAATTTTTTTTATTTCAATATAGAATTAATATTTTTTGTACAATGATATTATAATAAAAAATATTAAATAATATAAATAATATAATTAAATTATATAGCGTTATATAACGCAAATTTATTATTTCTACTATTGTCCTACTATTTCAGCACCTTTAGTATCACCACCTGTTGTATCACCTTCTTCTCGTGTAGTATCAGGAGTATCAGGAGATTCAAAAAGCCGAGGAGAAACAGCTGAGGAGAAACAGGCTGAGGAGAAACAGGCCAAGAAGAAGCAAGCCGAGAAGAAGCAAGCCGAGGAGAAACAAGCTGAGAAGAAGCAAGCCGAGGAGAACCAAGCTGAGGAGAAAGAACACGACCTCCAAAGGTTCTTCTCCTTTTTGGACTTCTTTCCTCCTCCTCCCATTCTTCGGATTCCTCTTCGGTTGTATGTTCCGCTTCTAACTCTCCATCTCCAGGCTTTAATAGCAGTTTATTTTGAAGTTTCCGCTAAAAAATATAAAAATCATTTATAACGAAATATTATGATTTTTAACAATACACTTACAAAATTTATTTTCATTTGTTTTTTTAATAAATTTTCTGAAATTTGAATCCCCTTTACCTTGGGATTCAAAAAAAGTTGAGCTATTGCGACACCCTACGCAATATACATATTAGAGATTTTTTTTTTAGATCTCCAAACTCTATCTAAAATAATTTCCATATATGTACAATTATCTGAAAAAACTTCAAATAGATTGCGGTAGGCGTCTTTAACTCTTTGGTCTGACTTCCAAGAATTAATCTCCGTCGGGGAGGATTGGAAATTTATGCGAGGGAGTTGAGATTCTCCAAAGATTTCAAAAATTGCTAACTTGACCCGGGAAGCGATTCCACCTCGCATTCCACGAAGTTTTTCTAGCAACTATTAATAAAAATATTTAATATAATAAAATAAAACGAAATATACCGTTTTTTATTTAATAAATAGTTCTTACTTTAGTTTTTATTTTTTTGAAAAAACTTGAATGGTGCCGCGAGTCCATTGATTCGTAAATATCCGGAAAGCTTTTCCTGATAACGCTTTCGGTTTCTTCTTTCAAATTCTTCTCAGAAGGAAATATATTTACTTTAAAAACATTCGTTGTGACTCGGGTAATTACATCCTTATTTAAAATTATCATAAATATTAATAATATGTTAAAATATAACGTATAAATTAGTTGAAATACTTACTTTTGAAAAATTCGGATCATTGTTTATTTCAGATAGAAGCTCAATATTTTTGAGCCTCTTTTTAATATCTATTTGTTCTTTTAAAAGGGAATCCATTTTTTTATCAAGTGAATCGATTTTTGCTATTAATCGTTTCATATAACTTTCTGAAACATCTTAAAATTGTAAAAATTGATTTTAATAATAATATTAATATATCAATAAATAAAATGAATAAATATTTAATTACTAATTTCTTTTCTAGTTGCTTTTCTTTCTTCTTCTTCTTCGACTACAAACAGTGCAGTTGGTTCTGTTCCGGGTCTTGTGCATCTTGATGCGATTGATGTGCTTGGTGTGGTGAATGTTGGTAATCCGGCAATGGCGGAAGCAAATATACTTCTATTACGCATTCTACTCATGTTGTCTTAATAATATAAAATATTAGGTTTATTTATAATTTATTCTGAAAAAATATTGTTATTTTCTTGAAATAAATTTTTTTTGAATTGAAAGACTTGGAAGAAAACTTCATCCTTAAATAACTTTTGAAAATATTATTTTTAAAATGATAGTAAATAATACAAATATACCTTCGATATACAATAATACATTTAATAATTTAAAATATAATGCAATGTATTGCTATTTTAATAAACGTATTAATTATTAAATAATACTTATTAAATAATAATCGTATAGATCATAAAAGAATTCCTTATTTCGAGATAATTCACAATATATCGCTATTTTTAATATCGCATTCATTATTAAATAATACTCATTAAATTATCATTAAATTATCATTAAATTATAATTAAATTATCATCGTATTAATTATAAAACAAAGCCTTATTCGAAATACAAAAAAACTCCTCTGAATGCATCTCCTCTAAATGTATAACTCCCCTTAATGCATGGTCCCATGGTAGGACATACAATTTACATGGTGAGTTTGACTGTAATACACAATACACAATATATTGCCATTTTTAATTATCGTATTCATTAAAACAATACACAATATATTGCTATTTTTAATCATCGTATTCATTAAATAATAATCATTAAATTATTAAATACATAAGATAAAGCATCTAATAATTTAATAAAATAGTAAGGAAAAATAAAAATTTTAATATATAATTTTTTACAATAAATAATTTTATTTTTGTATTAAATATTTATTATATTTTACGAAAACTTCTACTATATGTCGTGACAAAATAAATAAATATGATCTCTTCGTTTGCATGTGGCAAAAAAGAAATATGATATCCTTCGTTATGCTCCGAACAAAAAAAATAATAATAAATATAATCGTTATATATCGATCTATAATATAGTGTATTGCAAACTATAAGAGTTGATTTTTTATACGATACACACTATTATAATCAATAACGTTCTCGAACAATCCATTAAATAACTATTAATACTGATATTTCGTATAATGATACGTTATATAACGTTATTAGTTTATATCGTTCGTAATACGTTCTAGAACAGATTGTTCTAGAACGTTATTAATACTGATAATTCGCAAACCGTACTAGAACAATCCGTTATATAATGTTATTAATACTTATCGTTCGTAAAACGTTGTAGAACGGATCGTTCTAGAACGTAACGTTCATAATACGCAATAAAATGGCGTATATCGAACGCAATAAATACTTTTCGTACTTATTGCATACTAGAACGCCTTTATATAATTCCTGATGTACCCCTGATCAACAAGATCGACAAATTAGAGTTAAACCAAAATTTGAAAATTCTCCAAAACCATCCAAAAACATGAAAAAAGAAAATTCATGACGCAGATCCTTCCCCTACCAAACGAAAATTATACAGTTCCAGGGAAAACTCCTGTTTTCAGTGTTCGTTCAAGATTAAGACGTTAAAAATGGAAAAGGGCAACTAAGACCAAGTTGCCAGTTCATCCTTAAGTTTATCCATATAAAGACTATTTTCATGGAAAAAATACCAAGTTCGCTGTTTACACTTTTCGTCAAAAAGGACCCAAAGGATCCAAAGGACCTAAAGGATCCAAAGGACCCAAAAATTAGTTATATAAAAGATGAATTTTGGCCTAAGGCAAAGGTAGTCAGTTTATAGTCAGATTTAGAATTCGTTAGTCTAGAATTCTATCCTTTAATTAGGAAATCCTTTGTAACTAATTTATTTGTAAATTAGTTTCTGTTGTATTTGCAATTACCATTAATAAAAGTTATTATTACCTTGAAATTATCAGTATTATTGTTTTATTAATAATAACCAACCCCTTTGTATTGAATCATCTACTGTATCATTTGGAGTGCTGTCTCATGATTATACTTGCACGCAAAATTATTTTGGGGTCCCGAAATTGCAATTTCGAGGAAAAAAGTCGAAATAGTTTTTCATAGAAGACAAAATTATTTTATTTAAAACCTGAAATTTTTTGACCACCCAGATTTATTCTTTGATTGAAGATATACATAACTGGGTACTTTTTTTACTTCTATATATAGAATAGATTCTGCATAAATCTCAAAAAGTCAAAATACCTCAAAAATCCAAAATCAATTTTGGGAACATGTATACTCATGATATTAGTAGTTAACACTAATTAATACACTTATTAACAGTAGTTATTTAACTTCTAGAACCTACCTATTAGTAGTAGTTGTATCTATTTTGACTAATAGTTTCCTTGAATAATATTTTTTAATATTATCTCAAGAGTTCCTGTTCATTCTACGTGTTTAGTAAGAAGAATAAACCTCCGTCGGTAACACTGTCCACCATAGTTAGTCTTATGCAATCAGACTTAACCTCCAACTAATAGACACCAAGAAAAAAAATAATAATTTTTTACTGCGTGTTTTTTGAATAAATTATTAAACGAAAAAAGAAAGTTTTTTTACAATACAATATATTAAAATATTAATATCGGTAAAATTAATTAATAATTTTATTTGATTAACCTTTTGTCACGTGACTATACATGTTCCCAAAATTGATTTTGGATTTTTGAAGTATTTCGACTTTTTAAGATTTATACAGAATTTATTCTATATATAGAAGTAAAAAAAGTACCCAGTTATGTGTATCTTTAATTAAAGAATAAATCTGGGTGGTCAAAAAATTTCGGGTTTTAAGTAAAATAATTTTGTCTTCTATGAAAAACTATTTCGACTTTTTTCCCCGAAATTGTAATTTCGGGGCCCCAAAATAATTTTGCGTGCAAGTATACACGTGACTATACATGTTCCTAAAATTGATTTTGGATTTTTGAGATATTTCGACTTTTTGAGATTTATGCAGAATTTATTCTATATATGAAAGTAAAAAAAGTATCCAGTTATGTGTATCTTCAATCAAAGAATAAATCTGAGTGGTCAAAAAATTTTGGATTTTAAATAAAATAATTTCGTCTTCTATGAAAAATTATTTCGACTTTTTTTTTCAAAATACCAATTTCAGGACCCCAAAATAATTTTGCGAGCAAGTATACACGTGACCAAAATTGCGCCTGAATTTAACCAAAAAAAAATTAATTAGCCTTTGAGTCAGAATTTAGCCAGCGCAATTTAATTAGCTTTTGAGCCAGAATTTAGTCAGCGCAATTTAATTAACCTTTGAGCCAGAATTTAGTCAAAATTTAGCTAGCGCAAAATTAATTAGCCAAAGGCGCAATTATTGAGTTAACCTTCATATCAATTGAACCTTCCACCCTTAATTTATATTAATTTCAATGTTTATAAAATAATTTTAAAAGTATTTACAAGAATTCAAATAAATATGATAATTTATATAATACTGAAGCTAAAAAAAATTTTTAACTAACAATATTAGTCATTCCAATGTTTTTTTTTAAAAAAATATGGAATTATCTAACAATGATATTAAAAATTACTCATTTAATAATTATACTTTAAACAATAATAATATTTGTGAAAAAGCAGAATCTATTGAATTTCTTATAATGTATACGCTAATTTAATAACTCTTGTTATTAATTATAATCTATCTAATAAAGCTACTAATGCCATGATTTATTTTTTTAATGAATATTCCAATCTTCTTTTGTCTTCTCTTCCAAAAAATGTTAAAAAAAGGATACGAATTAATAGAAAAAATGAAAATTCCTATTTTAATATCTAAAAAATACAAGATTCTTATTCATAATAATATAGATTATTATTTATTTTATCATCTCATTTTTAATTACATTAAAAATATTTTATCTATTTCTGATATATCACAAAATTTTACATTGAGATTCAAAAATTTTAAGTTATATTAAATCTATATAAATTTTAAATATTAAAAATAATATTAATTGTAATATAGTACAAAGGTGAAAAAGCTTACAATAAACAATACACTAGAAATTGGTAGAAGAATACTGAAGCTTATTTACTAGATGATTCAAAGTTTTTATCTATAATACTTTATTTTGATATTACTACTACCTGATACCTTAAGTAAATCCTCTTTGTATCCTATCTATATATTAATTGAAAATATTTCAACTAAAAGGTATAATAAATCTGATGTTAAACAATTACTTGAATACCTTCCTATTTTAAAAATAAAGAATAAATCTGAAAAAAAATCTAAAGACTTTAAAAAATTAATACGCTTAACCTTATATAATTCTATAAAATTTTTATTAAATTCTTTATTTGCAAAAAAAAAATATTGATTTAGAAATTGATAATGAAATATATTAGTTCTTTCTCTGTATATCAACAATTATATGTAATTAACCGGAAGCTACTATATTTAGTTTAGTATATAAATTAACTAATTTGAACTTTTCTTATCATTTTTGTTTAATTTCAAAAATATTGTTAGCAAATACCAATTTGTTTGATATAACTTTTCATAATAATAAAAATATGCAAGAATACTTTTATAATAATATTGGACAGGATGTAAGTTTAGAAAATATTCCTAATTATTTTTGGTCTTTACCAAATATAAATATATATCATCAGTAAATTTTTTTNATATCACAAAATTTTACATTGAGATTCAAAAATTTTAAGTTATATTAAATCTATATAAATTTTAAATATTAAAAATAATATTAATTGTAATATAGTACAAAGGTGAAAAAGCTTACAATAAACAATACACTAGAAATTGGTAGAAGAATACTGAAGCTTATTTACTAGATGATTCAAAGTTTTTATCTATAATACTTTATTTTGATATTACTACTACCTGATACCTTAAGTAAATCCTCTTTGTATCCTATCTATATATTAATTGAAAATATTTCAACTAAAAGGTATAATAAATCTGATGTTAAACAATTACTTGAATACCTTCCTATTTTAAAAATAAAGAATAAATCTGAAAAAAAATCTAAAGACTTTAAAAAATTAATACGCTTAACCTTATATAATTCTATAAAATTTTTATTAAATTCTTTATTTGCAAAAAAAAAATATTGATTTAGAAATTGATAATGAAATATATTAGTTCTTTCTCTGTATATCAACAATTATATGTAATTAACCGGAAGCTACTATATTTAGTTTAGTATATAAATTAACTAATTTGAACTTTTCTTATCATTTTTGTTTAATTTCAAAAATATTGTTAGCAAATACCAATTTGTTTGATATAACTTTTCATAATAATAAAAATATGCAAGAATACTTTTATAATAATATTGGACAGGATGTAAGTTTAGAAAATATTCCTAATTATTTTTGGTCTTTACCAAATATAAATATATATCATCAGTAAATTTTTTTAAACGTAAACCTTCGAAGTTCTTCACTCCAATAACCTTCAAATACCTCCAACATAAACGTAATATTTACGAAGGTTATTGGTACCGAAAATCTTCATTTTTATTAATAAAACATAATACTCCAGAGGTTATTGATATTTAACCTTCACTTTATCATAATAAATGTAATATTTGCGAAGGTTATTGGTCCGATAATCTTCAATAATCTTTGAAAACGAAATTATTACAATAACCTCTGACATAAAAAATTTCCTGATGATACAGTAACAGTTCCAGATAAAATATACTATTTAGATTTGAAACTATTTCATTACCAAATAGAATTTACTCAAACATTTCTTCAAAAATAAAATAATTTATTAGTCAATAAAATAGACAATAGCCTTTTGAAAATTTCACGATTTCAAAAATTTCAAATGTTCACTAACGGATTTCAATCAATTTTCAGAATAACTACAAAAGAATATAGAATTCTAATAAAAGTAATGATATTTGTAATAGATAACTTATATAAAAAAAATAAAAATAATGTTGAAAATTTTGTTGAAAATAGAAAATTATCAGAAGTATATACAAAATGGAATAAAATGTATATGATAAACAGATCAAAAATATTTACAGAAAGTAATCTCAAAAATTTTCAGCTACATCAGGAAATTTTTTATGTCAGAGATTATTGTAATAATTTCATTTTCAAAGGTTATTGAAGGTTATCAGACCAATAACCTTCGCAAATATTACGTTTATTATGATAAAATGAAGGTTATTGAAGGTTATTGATATCAATAACCTCCGAAGTATTACGTTTTATTAATAAAAATGAAGATTTTCGGTACCAATAACCTTCGTAAATATTACGTTTATGTTGGAGGTATTCGAAGGTTATCGGAGTGAAAGACTTCGAAGGTTTACGTTTAAAAAAATTTACTGATGTATGTTATTAAAAATTAAAATTTTAATTTTACTAATTATATACTAAATAATTTACCTTTTCAGAAAAATACGTTTGAATGGGCAAAACTATTTGTTGAAATATTTAAATCACATTCACGTTCTAATTTAAAACTTTCAAAATTTCATTTATAGATTTATCATATTTTCGAATCAATTCATCAGTTCGGTACAATAAATGGATACACAACAGAAACTTATGAAAGTTTGTATAAAAATTTTGTTAAAATTTCTTATAGAATGAGTAATAAAAAAAATATATAAAATTAAATAATAAAAACAATAACATCAGAAAACTTTTCGGGACGTAAATTTACAGAAATTTATACTTAAAAAAATTAATTTTTTTGACTTTGATCACTATTTATAAGACAGAGAGCGATTTTTTACTAATATATTTCTATGACAAATCGAAAGATCTGGTTCTTAGCTACAAAATGATATGTATTTCATTTCTGTAACATCAATATTCGCAAAGATATTCACATTTAAAGTTTCACATCTGTGAAAAAATTTCCATGTAAATTTTTTAAAAATTTATGTAATTCTGCTGGAAATTTATGTGACGTCATAGAAATTTCTGGCAGAATTACGAAAATTTTCAAAAAATTTACACAAAAATTTTTTCATAGATATAAAACTTTAAACGTGAATATCTTCGTGAATATTAATGTTACAGAAATGAAATACATATTATCTTGTAGCTAAGAACCAGATCTTTCGATCTATTATAGAAATATTTTAGTAAAAAATCACTCCCTGTCTTTTAAGTAGTAATCAAAGTCAAAAAAATTGATTTTTTTAGGTATAAATTTCTGTAGGTCCCGTAAATTTCTGTAAATTTATGCTCTGAAAAGTTTTCTGATAAAGTTAACTATTTTATTATAAATAATATAAATGAACTATTAATTAATTCATAACTTTTAAATTTAGTTGAAAAGACAAGATATAATAAATGTAATTAATAAAAAATAAAAAAATAAAAAGTCAATTAAACTATTGAACTTTTCATTAAAGTTTTTTGAAATAAAATTAACAGAAGCGTATATATATTTTTGTAAAAAAATAAATAATCCAAATATTAATGATAATATGATTAAAAAATATTTTAGAAATTAAAAATATTAAGAAATGTAATATTATTATATATGGTATAGCAACTTTAAAAAATAAATCAATAATAAGAACAAAAAACAAATTTCATAATAAACTATAGTTTAGTAATGTAGTAATTTCGATGGATTTTAATGAATTTTCTGATTATTAATTTGATAAAAGATTATATTATAATAAAATTTTATTAATGGTAAAAATTGAAATTAAAGAAAAACCTCTGTTGAATCTTGCATTAGTTCAATAATATAACTTCAAATTTTAAAAAAATTCTTATCTCTATAATTGTTCTCTTTTAAAATTAGTGAAATTATATAATTTAATTCCAATTGAAACTATAGATAATATTATACATATTATATCTTGTTTTGACAAAAATAATGAATATTTTATTAATAAATATATTTCATAATATTGTGAAATTATTTTTTTTATAATAATACTAATAAAAAATTAAAAAATTTCTCCAAATATAAAATATAATAATATAATATTATTATTAATTTTTTTTTTTGTGTATTAGGAACAGCTCTCGTAACTAGTTCTGTGGCTTACACTAAGTAAATTTTTGGATGTACTTTTATAGATCTCATTAGTCGAAAATTTATAAAACCTACACCTATCTAAAGCTCCTCATGAATTGAGCCAAGTCGAGCCTCATAAAACTCGAGCCGAGCCAAGCCTAAAAGTTTAAGCTTGACTCAAGCCTAAATTTATAAGTTAAGCTTGAACTAAGCTAAGCTTATATAAGTAAAACTTGGCTTGGCTTACAAGCTCGCGAGCCTTATATTATTTTATCTGTTGTGCAACAGATAGAATTATTATTATTATTTTATCCATTGCGCAATAGATAAAATTTTTATTATTATTCTATCTATTGCGCAATGGATAGAATTTTTTTTATTATTCTATCCGTTGCGCAACGGATAGAATTTTTATTATTATTCTATCCGTTGCATAACAGATAAAATTTTTTTATTATTCTATCTATTACGTAACGAATAGAATTTTTATTATTATTCTATCTGTTGCGCAACAGATAAAATTTTTTATTATTCTATCTATTGTGCAACAGATAGAATTTTTTATTATTATTTTATCTGTTACGCAATGAATAGAATTTTTTATTATTATTCTATCTGTTGCGCAACAGATAGAATTTTTTATTATTATTCTATCTGTTACACAACAGATAGAATTTTTTATTATTATTCTATCTGTTGCGCAACGGATAGAATTTTTTATTATTATTTTATCTATTGCGCAACGGATAGAATTTTTTATTATTATTCTATTTATTGTGCAACAGATAGAATTTTTTATTATTATTCTATCTGTTACGTAACAAATAGAATTTTTTATTATTATTCTATCTGTTACGTAACAGATAGAATTTTTTATTATTATTTTATCTGTTGCGCAACAGATAGAATTTTTATTATTATTCTATCTGATGCGCAACGAATAGAATTTTTATTATTATTCTATCTGTTATGCAATAGATAAAATTTTTTATTATTATTCTATCTGTTGCGCAACGGATAGAATTTTTATTATTATTCTATCCGTTGTGTAATGGATAGAATTTTTTATTATTCTATCTGTTACGCAATGGATAGAATTTTTATTATTATTCTATTCGTTGTGCAACAGATAAAATTTTTATTATTATTATTCTATCCTATATTTGCATGCAAAATTATTTTGGGGCCCCGAAATTACAATTTTAAGGAAAAAAGTCGAAATAGTTTTTCATAGAAGACGAAATTATTTTACTTAAAACCCAAAATTTTTTGATCACCCAGATTTATTCTTTGATTGAAGATACACATAACTGGGTACTTTTTTTACTTCTATATATAGAATAGATTTTGCATAAATCTCAAAAAGTTGTAATACCTCAAAAATTCAAAATCAATTTTGGGAACATGTATATTCTATCCGTTACGCAACAGATAAAATTTTTTATTATTATTCTATCTGTTGCGCAACGGATAGAATTTTTATTATTATTCTATCCGTTGTGTAATGGATAGAATTTTTTATTATTCTATCTGTTACGCAATGGATAGAATTTTTATTATTATTCTATTCGTTGTGCAACAGATAAAATTTTTATTATTATTATTCTATCCTATATTTGCATGCAAAATTATTTTGGGGCCCCGAAATTACAATTTTAAGGAAAAAAGTCGAAATAGTTTTTCATAGAAGACGAAATTATTTTACTTAAAACCCAAAATTTTTTGATCACCCAGATTTATTCTTTGATTGAAGATACACATAACTGGGTACTTTTTTTACTTCTATATATAGAATAGATTTTGCATAAATCTCAAAAAGTTGTAATACCTCAAAAATTCAAAATCAATTTTGGGAACATGTATATTCTATCCGTTACGCAACAGATAAAATTTTTTATTATTCTATTCGTTGCGTAACGGATAGAATTTTTTTATTATTCTATCTGTTGTATACGTGTTGCCCAAATCCGAATTTGGGACGCTGTTACCAGATAGAATTACCATAACAGAAATATAACCATTATATTATTTAACCCTGTATTTTATTAGAATAATTAAATATTAATATAGTAATTTATTTAATAATGATTAGTAATAATTAGTAATATTTATTAACATGTAAATAGCAAGTCAAATAGTTTAGTTACACAAAGTAAGTAACACAAGTCACATGTTCACGTGATATAGTTACACAAATATTATATAACTATTATTAATTATCATTAATTAGTATTACTTAGTATTAATTATTATTACATAGTATTAATTAACATTAATTATTAGTATAACCTATAGTATATATTTAGTAAGTTATATAGTAAATATATTAACCAATAGTAATAGTGCACAGTAATGGCACAGTAATGTATTTGCTTATAAAAAGGGAACTTATTTGACTTGGTTCCCTCAGCTTTTAGTCTCAACTTTTTAGTTGTTTAACTTTTAGCTCAAAGGAAGTTAATATTATAATTATAAAAATATAATTGTATTATTAGGAAGTGACCATTAAATAAAATATTAATAAATATTAAATAAAAATAATTAAAGAGAT
>PQFF01000178.1:280571-331360 GCA_003547095.1 Diversispora epigaea | reverse complement strand
TAACGTTTTATAATATAGTTGCTATTGAAACTTCGATCAAAGAGGGGCAATATGGTTGCCAAAATTAAATCGTCAATATTTTCTACCTTTGGCGAAGATTCATTACCAAGTATTAATACCAGCGCGACGGAAAAAGAAATAATGGATTGGAAAAAAAAAGAAGAAGTTAGAAAAGCATTCAAAAAATTACATAAAAAGATAAATNTGAATTTCTGTTCTCTCAATCCTCAGTTAGTTGGTTAGAAAGGTCCATTAACTCAATAATAAACTTCTCATAGTTTAATTAAATAATACATTTCTTGATGAATTATTATTTAATTCTTTGTATAAAACCTTTATAATAATACTTTGCTGTGTAATCTGAGTATTATTCTTTATTATAAACTATTATTCTGCTTTGTGATCTTAATAATTAGTTTATAGTTTCTTAGTGAAATTCTTTTAAATACCCTGCTTAGTGATCTCGGTATTTGTTTTAATAATTAGATAACTTGCTGTGTAATCTCGTTATCTGGTATAAATTTAGCCTTGCTTAGTGTTCTGGGCTTAAATTCTTAGTGAATTATTGTTAAACTTAGTGTTTACTTTTATAAAACCTTACCCCTGTCTCTTTCGCCTTAATTCCGCAATACCTTAATTCCTTCCCAATTATACTTTAATAATAGTATAAAATCTTTCAGCTTTAGTAAATTAAGTATAGTGCTGTGTGTCTTATACAAATTAATCCCTGCTAATAGTTGTCTGTTTCCGTTCTTTATTTGGAAGGTAAATCACGGTCAACAGCGTAAAAACGAACATTTCGTACCGTACTGACTAACGATAATAAACACCGATATACAACGTTATTAATACGAAACGTTCGTTATACGTTCTAAAACGGCGATATATAACGTTATATATACACCGTTCATTAAACGTAGTATAAACAGTACGTATTTATAGCGTACTAGAACGTTACGTTCTAGTACGTAGGTGTCGTTCTAGAACGCAATACGAACGTTCCGTCCATAGAACGTTATATAACGTTATATAAAAATTACTGATGGATTACGACTATACTTGCACGCAAAATTATTTTGGGGCCCCGAAATTGCAATTTTGGGGAAAAAAGTCGAAATAGTTTTTCATAGAAGACGAAATTATTTTACTTAAAACCCGAAATTTTTTGATCACCCAAATTTATTCTTTGATTGAAGATACATATAACTGGGTACTTTTTTTACTTCCATATATAGAATAGATTCTGCATAAATCTTAAAAAGTCGAAATACCTCAAAAATCCAAAATCAATTTTGAGAACATGTATAATTACGACGTTCAGTTTCAAGTCGTTTGGTTTCTTTTTTTAGACGGTGAACAATTTTTAGGTCTTGTGCTATGAAATCTTATGTTGTGATTATTGTGAAAGATCCAGAACCAAACTCTTTTTGTTCTCAGAGTTCATTTTCCTGATTTATTTTTTTTTGTTCCTTCTGGATAATGTTTCAATTNACGATGCTTTAAATATCATTATATATCGCGTAAAACGAACATTTCGTACCGTACTGACTAACGATAATAAACACCGATATACAACGTTATTAATACGAAACGTTCGTTATACGTTCTAAAACGGCGATATATAACGTTATATATACACCGTTCATTAAACGTAGTATAAACAGTACGTATTTATAGCGTACTAGAACGTTACGTTCTAGTACGTAGGTGTCGTTCTAGAACGCAATACGAACGTTCCGTCCATAGAACGTTATATAACGTTATATAAAAATTACTGATGGATTACGACTATACTTGCACGCAAAATTATTTTGGGGCCCCGAAATTGCAATTTTGGGGAAAAAAGTCGAAATAGTTTTTCATAGAAGACGAAATTATTTTACTTAAAACCCGAAATTTTTTGATCACCCAAATTTATTCTTTGATTGAAGATACATATAACTGGGTACTTTTTTTACTTCCATATATAGAATAGATTCTGCATAAATCTTAAAAAGTCGAAATACCTCAAAAATCCAAAATCAATTTTGAGAACATGTATAATTACGACGTTCAGTTTCAAGTCGTTTGGTTTCTTTTTTTAGACGGTGAACAATTTTTAGGTCTTGTGCTATGAAATCTTATGTTGTGATTATTGTGAAAGATCCAGAACCAAACTCTTTTTGTTCTCAGAGTTCATTTTCCTGATTTATTTTTTTTTGTTCCTTCTGGATAATGTTTCAATTATACTTGCATGTAAAATTATTTTAGGATCCCGAAATTGTAATTTCAGGAAAAAAAGTCGAAATAGTTTTTTATAGAAGACAAAATTATTTTATTTAAAATCTGAAATTTTTTGACCACCCAGATTTATTTTTTAATTGAAGATACATATAACTAGGTACTTTTTTACTTCCATATATAAAATGAATTCTGCATAAATTTCAAAAAGTCAAAATACCTACAAAATCCAAAATCAATTTTGGGAACATGTATAGTTCTGATCCTATTTCAAAATACAATCCAAATTAAATTCAAATTTTTTTGATCAAATCTGAATTATAAATCTTTATTCTTAAATATTTAGTATTCTTATTTTTAGGATCCATCTTTATTTTTAGAATCTATCCTTATTTTTAGAATTTATTCTTATTTTTAAAATCCATCCTTATTTTTAGAATCCATTTTTATTTTTAGGATTTATTTTTATTTTTAAGATTCATTCTGATTTTTAGGATTTTTTTATTGTAACAGTGAATGTTAATTTATCATATCCAGATTTATTAGTAGATCATCACATCCCATCTTTATTTTTATAGTACAAGACTGTGACAAATAAATGACAAATTTATTACCGCTAAAAATATTGTCATGTGTGTCACATGTATATATATAATCTGGATTATAATTTGAATTATAATCCGGATGATCTGTATTCACAATCCATTTTTATTTCGGATAAATCCTTTTTAAAATAAACAAATTTGGATTATAGAATCCATCTGGATTATAAGATTCATTCGGATTTATAGAATTAAAGATCAGAACATTACTTCCAGAGTTGTTTGTTGGTAGTTTTATTTAACGGTAATAGTATCGACACTCTTTCTTGATTTTCTGCTAGTTCGAGAGGTGGGTTTTCTTGTTGTTCCTCTTTTTGATTGTCATTGTTGTCTGGATAAAAAAGATTCTGGATACGATTCATACACTATTTAATATTTTCTTCTCTTGTGACTTTTCTGTAACCACAAATAATTAAATAATAGGTTTTTGTAAGTTAAATAAGTAAATTAATAAGAAAAAAAAAATTAAATAAAAAATTAAATAATTAATCAACTAAAGTTAAAAATAGAATGAATTTAAATAAATTAAATTAATTTAAAATAAATTAAACTCTTAAATAAACTAAATTAAAAATAAACTTTATTATTTTTAAAAATTCACTCAAGTTTAATAAGAGCGAGTTTAAAGGTGATTGAAAAATAAATAAAAATAAAAGAATTTCTAATAAATTATTATAATAAAATAAATTTTTAATTTTGATGTTTTTATACATTATAGGTGTGTTGATTATACATGTTTTCAAAATTAATTTTGGATTTTTGAGGTATTTTGACTTTTTGAAATTTATACAGAATCTATTTTATATATGAAAGTAAAAAAAGTATCCAGTTATATGTATCTTTAATCAAAAAATATATCTGGGTGGTCAAAAAATTTTGGGTTTTAAGTAAAATAATTTTGTCTTCTATGAAAAATTATTTTGATTTTTTCTTCAAAATTACAATTTCGGACTCCAAAATAATTTTGCGTGCAAGTATAGTGTTGATATACAAAACATATGAAGAGGTAACAAATAAATATATAATCAGGATGTAATAAATAAATGTGCCGCTACTACCAAATGTAAGAGTTGGTCTCGTTGACTCTTATTTTGTAGGTGTAAAATGTATGTATATTAGTTATATTAATAATTACGCATCTCTAAGAAACAAATGTATATGAGCACTTTATTAAATAAACAGTAATTAAATTAATAATAATTTATAAGACAGAAAATTGTCTTTTATTAAATAAAAATATATTACCTTATATACTTATGTTTATACATAATAATAAATAATAATAAATATAAATACATATAATCATAGATTTTTAGAACTATGTTTGGACTAAGTAATTTATATAATAAATGAAATATAAAATATATAAATGTAAAAATAAATAATATATATGGTTATACATATAATTGTCAAATACAAGTTAAATTGATAATCCCTTTAATTAACTTGATCATCTATCAGAACATGTTTCCAACATGTTAACATTTGATAATTATTATTAAAATAAATAAAATAAATAATAAAATAAGTTAAAGTTAAAAACAGAAAAATACAGGGGGTATATGTAGAATCATTACAATAACATAATTCTTTTATTTTTATTTACTTATTATATTGTTTTTTGAAAATTTTTAAAAATTTTTATATTTTATTTATTTCAAAATATTTCAGATTATACTAAAGATTTTTAAAATATTTCAGATTATACTAAAGAATTTTAAAATATTTCAAAAACTTATAAAAAAATATAATATAATATTCTTATTTTCGTTTATTTATTATAATGTTTTTTAAATATTTTTAAAGATAAATAAAAAATAATAATATAGTGACTCACAAAAGTAATACACCATTTTAAAAGTCATTTTTAAATTAATATAATTTAGAAAGTATAAATTTTATAATAATAAATTTATATTTATTAAATAACCTTAATTTTATACTTTATATTAATATAAAATTTATTATAAGTTAATTAAAAAATTTTAGAAATATATTTGTCTGTTTAAATTTTCTATGGTGCATTATATATGTGATTTTTTAAAAATTCTATATTTTTTAATTTTCTAAAAAAAAATAAAATAAAATAAATAATAAAAAATATATATTCTAATTGTTTACCATGTATTACCATCTTGTATATCTTCCCCTTGCTTTCATCACATCTTGTAATCTTTGTGACATTGATTCAATTAACTTAGTACAAACACTAAGATCAATATCATTCTACACATCTTGAATCTGTTCCCATAACTTATTTTTTTTAGTAACTTTTACAGGAAGTTTCCTTAATCTTCTACCTCATTCCATAAATGTTCAATGGAATTTAATTTTATGTCATTTTCCTCAAACCAATCCTTAGTAAGTTTAACAGTGTATTTGGGGTCATTATCCTGTTGAAAAATGACATCTTCTTTATTTAGATCATACCAAGTTAGTGTTCCTAAAAAATCTTCTGTAAATATTCTTCTATAAAGTTTACTATCCATCTTTCCATCTATCTTACAAAGGTTTTCTACACCAAGTGNTATAATTTAGAAAGTATAAATTTTATAATAATAAATTTATATTTATTAAATAACCTTAATTTTATACTTTATATTAATATAAAATTTATTATAAGTTAATTAAAAAATTTTAGAAATATATTTGTCTGTTTAAATTTTCTATGGTGCATTATATATGTGATTTTTTAAAAATTCTATATTTTTTAATTTTCTAAAAAAAAATAAAATAAAATAAATAATAAAAAATATATATTCTAATTGTTTACCATGTATTACCATCTTGTATATCTTCCCCTTGCTTTCATCACATCTTGTAATCTTTGTGACATTGATTCAATTAACTTAGTACAAACACTAAGATCAATATCATTCTACACATCTTGAATCTGTTCCCATAACTTATTTTTTTTAGTAACTTTTACAGGAAGTTTCCTTAATCTTCTACCTCATTCCATAAATGTTCAATGGAATTTAATTTTATGTCATTTTCCTCAAACCAATCCTTAGTAAGTTTAACAGTGTATTTGGGGTCATTATCCTGTTGAAAAATGACATCTTCTTTATTTAGATCATACCAAGTTAGTGTTCCTAAAAAATCTTCTGTAAATATTCTTCTATAAAGTTTACTATCCATCTTTCCATCTATCTTACAAAGGTTTTCTACACCAAGTGAAATAAAGTATCCCCATACTATAATATTTCCCCTTCCAAATTTTACAGTTGGCTTTACATGAGAATCTTTTAAAGGTTCACTTACTCCTTTCCAATACCACTCTTTCCCATCACTACTAAAAATATTAAATTTGCTTTCGTCTGACCAAATTACCTTAGACCAATCTGAAATCGTCCAATGGCAGTACTTCTTCGCGAAGGTAAATCACTGATTTCTTGAGGTAAGGCTTCTTCACCTTAGCTCTTGCTACTAGACCGTTTCTTCAAAAGGTTCAGCGTACAGTTTCGGTACTTACTTGTATATTTTCCTCTGTGTCAAGCTGTTCTTTAACCCGAATTGCCGTAGATATTTCATTAGAAGTTATAAGTTGAAGTGCTTTTCGTTTATAGCGTCCGGTAAGTATTCGGGGGTGCCCAAGTTTTTTTTTATTTTCGAAACTCCCAGTTCCCTCTTTTTTTTACATATTCTGAGAACTGTGAAGTGGTGTACCTTCTCACGAGCAGCAATGTAACGAATTGTATATTTTTTTTCTCGAAGGGCATAGATTCAAGCTAGGGTTTGGAACCGTGTTCCAATAAGTTATCCGGATATCTGAATAACTTTAAAATCGGATATCCGGATGAACCCGGATGATTTTCTAAAAAATTTTTTTCACCCAATTTCACCCGGTTTCATCCGGTTTGAGGTATAAACCAGGTGAAATAGGTTTGATCGTCAAAATTTACGATCGAAAATAATTATTGATCGTTGCTACATATAAAACTTTTTAATCTATAAGTAAATATTAAAAACTGTAATAAGCAAACTTAAAGATGAGAATGTTGTTCATGTTCAGTAGAAAGGATAAGCTTATATCATTAAAATTAAGAGAATAATTAGTAATTAAAGTTTGAACAGATTTTTTTATTTGTTCGAACTTTAACTACTAATTATTCTCTTAATTTTAATGATATAAGTTTGTCCTTTCTACTGAACATACACATCATTCTCATCTTTAGGTTTACTTATTACAGTTTTTAATATTTACTTATAGATTAAAAAGTTTTATATGTAGCAACAATCGATAAATATTTTTGATCGTAAATTTTAATAATCAAACCTATTTCACCCGGTTTTGAAAGTTTCAACTGGGTCACCCGTGGTATCCAGGTGAAACCAGATTATATAAATCCAGTTCTAAACTCTAATTCGAGCACGTTGCTCAAGGGAAATTTGAGGCATTATTTTTTTTTTATATAAAAACTAATTTACTATGTCTGGATAAATGTTTTTACTTAATATAGGTAAGTAGGTTTAATAAGCAAAAAATGATTAAAAATTTTTTTATATTTTTTTTTAAAAACGGCGCAAAAGTATTGCATCATAAATTATAAATAAACGATGATCTAGATCACGTGACATGTGATGTAAATCATAATCGAAAGAACTAATTAAAAGTTTATAATTAAATTAATTTATTAAAAAAAAATTTTTTATATTTACAAATAAAATTATGATGATATTCTATATTTAATTTTTTTTTTTTTTATGGTATGTTTCTTTTGTGAGTCACTGTATTAAAGATTTTTAAAATATTTTGGAAACTTACAAAAAAATATAATATAATATTCTCATTTTCATTTATTTATTATCAATCAGTGGAAATGTCATGCGCCGATCATTTGAGTTGCTGGCTATTAGTATATGCCGATCACTTTTATATATACGATTTCCATAAAATTTGCCCTTGTTATATAGGAAAATCCTTTTTTGTCATGTAACCAATGATTATTTATATAACAGACATTGATTTGCAAGTTTAAATGAATATTATGGTGTATAAACGAAAATAAAAAAAAAAGTTTTTTGTATTCAATCTGAAAAGTCAAGTTATGTATTTCGGCCATTTGGCACAATCTAAATTATAACCTTTTTACTTTAATTATTATGAAATTTTTATAAAATGACTGAAGTTGAGTGTGCCGAAACATCTTCTAATATTCAAAAGGAACTATTAAAGAATGGAGAAATTATTTTTGAACCAGTTCTCAAAAATTATGAAAGTTTTGACTTTTCTTCTTTTCAATTTGACGAAAATTTCTTCCAAAATTTAATAGAATCACCAGGTAATTTATGCGATTTATTAATAATATTGACAAAATTATTATGTACTTCTCTCTTTCTCTTCAAATTCATTAATAATAAATTAATTTTAAACGAAAGTGATGAAGATAGTGATGTCGAATATGTTGAATATGACTTTGATAAAGATGAGAAATCGTGTGATAGTGATAGTGACACTGGTCGAATGAACAAAAATCGGAATCCTATTGATGGCGGAAATATGCATAAATCGGACATCCTATTTTTGAAAATTCATAAATCGGAAATTCCTATTTATAAATCAGAAAAAATCGACTGCCTATATTTAATAAATCTTAGCAAATTTAGCCATCAATCGGAATCCTATTCATGATAAAACCGTCCTATTTTTTTCCATTCGACCAGTGTGATAATGAAGAAGGGGATGAAATAATTCAAGATGAGTTAGAGAATAGAGAAACTTCTACAAATATTAATTCACCCGAATCTGGATTAACACCCTGCGTACTTATTGATTATATTCAAGATACAATTCAGAGATATAATTCTACATATAAATTAAGAGGGCTACAAAATCTTTATGGAACATGGCAAATAGATCGGGAGGCAGTTAAGCAAGTGAATTATAATTATAAAAAATTAGGAGTTTGTGATTCACATTTTTTATTTGATCAAAATCAACTCTATAAAAAATCTGATAAACAATTAAAAAAATCTAGTTTATCAACAATTCAAAAACGAAGATGTTTTGGGTGTGGAAAGTTTATAACTTATTTTAGCTGAGGAAAAAGATGTAATAATCATTCTTGATCAATAAATGGTCATTATATTCAAGTTGCTTGTAATAGATTAGTATATTGTAATGCATTAAAAACTTATTCAACAATTTGCCAACGTGTTTATGAAAATATTTATAGACCTCGATGTATTTGTTGTACTTGTTATGAAGAAATGGGAGGGCATATTCACCAACGTTCTGGACGGGAGAAAAAAAAAATCATGTGTTCAAAATGAATTACATAATCAGGATGTCTTGAATTAATTATACAGTGGCTAATTAAAATTTCACAAACCGATGATGAAATAAAAAAAATAAAGATTATAAATACTTTAATTCTTTTTATTTTGAAAGAATCTTCCATATCTTTATCAGACCCATTCGAAACCCAAATACGTAAAGATAGTATTGTCAATGAAATTCCAACTCAAGTTCCGAATTTATTTATTATTAAAATATTATTTCAAGATACATTTATTAAAAAAAAAAAAAATTCAATTCAAATAAAAAATCTTGAAGATGAAATTAAAGATTATCATCTTTTGGGACGCCAATTTAGAATAAAATTGTGCAAATCAAGAAGTGAAATAAAAAAGAAAAAAGATTTATTAGAAATGCCAAAGTCAATTATTGAATATTATAATGTATTTCCATCTTTTCTTTCTGAATTTTTCACTGTGAAATTTTTAAAAAAAAAATTACAATTAGTNCCTCGATGTATTTGTTGTACTTGTTATGAAGAAATGGGAGGGCATATTCACCAACGTTCTGGACGGGAGAAAAAAAAAATCATGTGTTCAAAATGAATTACATAATCAGGATGTCTTGAATTAATTATACAGTGGCTAATTAAAATTTCACAAACCGATGATGAAATAAAAAAAATAAAGATTATAAATACTTTAATTCTTTTTATTTTGAAAGAATCTTCCATATCTTTATCAGACCCATTCGAAACCCAAATACGTAAAGATAGTATTGTCAATGAAATTCCAACTCAAGTTCCGAATTTATTTATTATTAAAATATTATTTCAAGATACATTTATTAAAAAAAAAAAAAATTCAATTCAAATAAAAAATCTTGAAGATGAAATTAAAGATTATCATCTTTTGGGACGCCAATTTAGAATAAAATTGTGCAAATCAAGAAGTGAAATAAAAAAGAAAAAAGATTTATTAGAAATGCCAAAGTCAATTATTGAATATTATAATGTATTTCCATCTTTTCTTTCTGAATTTTTCACTGTGAAATTTTTAAAAAAAAAATTACAATTAGTAATCTTCAAAGATGACATCGAAAAAAACCAATAAAAGAGATATCTGATTTTAAAATTCTTAAAATAGTTACTTTTTTTTTATCAGTTTTAATTCGGATGACTTTTTCCTCATATAAAATATGGATCACAGATATTTTAGCCAGTTTGGGACGAAAACCAAAATTAATTACTCGAATGAATCAGCTTTTAACAGTTTGGAATATCACAAGTCACACAGAACGTCATAAAAGAACTCAGGAAAAAACACGAATGAGCAACATTATACCAAAACAACGTTTAATTAAAAAATCAAATGTGTGGAACCTTGCTGTAATAGATAATATTGATTTTAAACAGAAATCATTTGCTTTTGGCAATATATATGATGTTACCAGAAATAGCTCTCATGCAATTTTACGAATGGCATTTCAATCTGATTTAAATAATATGGAGATTGAACAAAGAATAATATTAGATGAAAATACATGTCTTTTTGGTATGAATTCAACAACACAACAAATTCTTCACACATTTCAAGAAGTTCTTGAAAAATTACTCGATATAAAAATTAATAATGATGGACAATTAATATATAACAAAGATATCGATGCTGAAATAATAAAAAAAACAATATTACCTGAATTAGAGTATGGTTGTCAAGGTCCCTCATCAAATATAGTTATTTTAGAACCGGGAGGAAATCCAAACTCAGATAATTCAATTTTGGAAGCAGCACAGATATATATAGAAGATTTTGATCTAAATGAACAAGAATATCTTGATATTGTTGGTGATCAAGCAGTTTTTCAGCGTTTAATGAAAGTTAAAAATCAATGGCCTTATTTACATCCATTGCTTGGACAATGGCATACCTCAAAAGACTTTTGTTCAGTATTAATTGTATTATTTTCAAGTTATGGGTTGCTTAATCTTGCACGTTAATTGGGTGTACATTATTTAGACAAATTAGAAAGTGTTGTTGATTATCGATCAACATCTCAGGTTTTAGATCTTTTATGGACATCCGTAGGAATTGCAATTAATATTTACATAAAAAAAAAAATATACAAATATCCGAAATAATTGATGAAAATGATGACACTCATATTTTTTTAAAAGTATGGTATCAATACTATCTTTGGGCTGGAATTTGGAAAGCTCATCGAATTGGAATACGTATTGGCAATCATAATTTACAAAGGGATGCTCTTGCTGTAGCTGCACCTCTTTTTCCTAGTGCAGGCAAATCCAATTATGCAACTTCTATTGTACAATATCTTTCCCTTTTGACAGAATTTCCGGATTTAAATGAAAAATTACAACAAGTTGGAGCATATAAATTACCAAATCTTTTTGATAACAATTTGAAAAATGAAAATCCAAAGTATATTTGTTTTAGCTTTGATGAAGCTTTGGAAACATTTGGAGTTAAATTTATTAAACAAAATATTACAGGGAATACAATTGATAAAAATAATTTTAAAATGAATATCAAAGCTGCTCAAACAGAAAGAGAAAGAATAGATCTCTTTTTAAGTGAATTTTTAGAAGATATTTCAATTTCCCAAAGCTCACGTGCCATTGATACACGTAAAGAATCATTATAGATCTTAGTAGAAAATTTGATACTTATTTTCAACATCATCAGTAAATTTTTTTAAACGTAAGCCTTCGAAGTCCTTCACTCCGATAACCTTCGAATACCTCCAACATAAACGTAATATTTACGAAGGTTATTGGTACCGAAAACCTTCATTTTTATTAATAAAACGTAATACTCCGGAGGTTATTGATATCGATAACCTTCAATAACCTTCACTTTATCATAATAAACGTAATATTTGCGAAGGTTATTGGTCCGATAACCTTCAATAACCTTTGAAAACGAAATTATTACAATAACCTCCGACTTAAAAAATTTCCTGATGATGGAAGACCCATTGTGTCATTCAATTTTTCATGAAATGGAACCACCTGAATTAAATAAACTGGGATATAAAAAATTAATTGCATGTTATACGAATGGTTTAGAAAGAATGCAGAAAATTTTTCGTCAAGAAGTCTTACAAATTGAAGTCAAAAATACTACTGGACGAAGGGCACTAGGAGTTCGTAAAATGAAACATAAAGATTATATTACTCAAAATAAAGAAAACAAACAAAAGAATAAGGAAAGTGATAATCAACTACCGGAATTACAACATACTTCCGATCAACTATTAGAGCAGCCACCAGAGCAACAGCAAGAGAAACAGGACCAGCTGAGTAAACGAAGAAAGACTCTTCCTCACGAAAAACAAATTTTAGAAAGATTACTAATATATGAAACCAAAATTTCTGATCATGTATTTCAGGAGGTTGAACATTTGCTAGGAGTAAAATGGAATAAAAAAAAATGTATATAATTGGTGGACTTATCGTATTAAGAAAACCCGATAGAACTATTTTTCATTAAAAATTATATTTTAATTACCTTTTATAATAAAATTTAATTGAGATCGAAATATAATTAAATTGTATAAATTGTTAACTCGTATATTTGAAAAATCTGTTGCTTAAAGTCTATTTTTTCATTTATTAAAGTTGAAAGAACGTAGACAAAAGTATATATCTAGGTACTTATTTTAACCGATTTTAAGTGTTTGGTAGTTCAATCTGAAATATTTATATAAAAATATAGCCTTACATTGTAATATAATATTTCTTTATGAAGAGGTTTTGATGTAAAAAAACTATATAAACATATAAAACAAAAGGAAAAAAATCAACATTATATGTGGTCAAAAATATATTACATTGTGGCTTAAATATGTTCGAATATTGGGAAATTTACTAACGTATGTTGCACAAAATTTTTTAATTAGTGATTTACAACTCCTGTGACATTTCCACTGATTGTTATAGTGTTTTTTGAATATTTTTAAAAGTAAATAAAAAATAATAATAATAAAGAATTTTAAAATATTTTGAAAACTTATAAAAAAATATAATATAATATTTTTCAAATATTTTTAAAAATAAATAAAAAATAATAATTTATAATTATTATAACAATACAATCATAATATCAAAGAAATAATAGTAATAAATTTTTTTATTTTTTAAAATTTTCAAAAAATTTATATTATTTTAAATTTTTATAAAAAAAATAAATATTATGAAAATTTGTAAAAATAAATAATATAAAAAATTCTAGAAATTTATAAAAATATTTTGAAATATACTAAAAATTTTTGAAAATTTTTATAAAAGTTTATAATATGACGAAAATTTAACATAGTGTAAATTTTCGAAAATTTAATATAATATAAATTTTTAAAAATTTATATTAACATCAAAATTCTGTGATAATTTCGAAAATTTATGTAGGTCTTGTAATATAACAAAAATTTATGTCATATTAAATTTTTAGAAATTTACGTCTATTAAATTTCCTGATGAAATAAAATTTTAGCATAAGAATATCTCAATATAATTACACTCTTAGATAATCTTAAAGGACGTGATTATAGAAGAAATTTACTATATAGTCTTTATACTAATTACAAAATTGACTAAAATAATTACTAGTGATTATCTTGCAATTATCTTGTAATTACCTTTGCTTATTTGATTAAAAAAATTTTATATAACTTTATATAACCTTTATATTTGTAAAAAAAAATATATTTTTTATCTTTAATATAATATTTAATATATTTTTAATTAAATAAGCGATTTTATTGATTTTATTTCACTATAATAATTATAATAAATATATTTTTAGCAAATAGAAATAACTGTTTAATAGATATATTTTATTATTTTATATCAAGTTATTTAAGAATATGGTTTAATAAAAAAATAATATAAGTATTTGATTTTTCGTTGAGCGAAAATCACGAGATTCCAAATCACATTACAAATTTTTATTGGCTAAAAATAATCATCGATCAGATCACATGATATCAGTTATTTTGTCACATTTCAAATTTTTATTGACTAAAATTTGAGGATCAGGCACGTGATATTTGTTTATTTGTATTCGAATATAAATCAATTATGAGAAAACTTAAACTAGACCTCCAGAGTTCAGATCATTTATTCTAGACCCTGGGATTTAAGTCATTTTGTTTAAATCTTTTCTTAATTTAAAAATATCAAAGTTAAATTTTAGTTGTACAACCTATCAAATAAATAATCTTTGTTTATTTTGTTATTATTATTATTTTTATTATTTTCGTTTTGAATATTTTCTTTTGAATCAAATTGTTTCGTGGAATTAGTTTCTTTTCTTTATTTTCACTGGGTTCATGACTAACAAAAATATTTAATAATTGTTACACATAAAGCAGATTTATATTTAATTTGATAATTTTTTTTTTTTTAAAAAAAATATCTTCTTTCTGTTCATGGGATTAAAAAGAGAAAGAGAGAGGTAATTTCAAGTTTAAGAGAGATTTATAGAACTTAAAGTAAATAATACTTCGTTTGTTTTATTATTTCTACTAGTTTTCAAGTTGTTGGATCATATTTTTATTATTTTTAGAGGACCTAAATTACTAAATCGTCTGTTTTTACTTTATAGATTATAATTTCGAGTAGGATTAAAAATAAAACAAAATTATAATGAGGTAATTTCAAAGTTCAAGGAGGTTAATAGGAATATTGTGATGTTTATTTTATTGTTTCTTCGTGTACATGGACACTAACTATTGTTTTTTGATTATTTTTAGATCAGTTTTATAATTAAATTGTGTGGTGCAGTACCGTTTTATAGATCTAGACAAGAAAGAAAGATAATTTCAAGGTTCAAGAGGGATTTATAGAACTAAAGGCAGGTAATACTTCATTTGTTTTATTATTTCTACTAGTTTTCAAGTGGTTGGGTCAAGTTTTTATTATTTTTAGAGGATCTAGGTTACTAAATTAGTGATTTTGAGTGGGGTTAAAAATAAAATAAAATTATAATATATAGGGTTAAATTAATGTAATATACGATAGTAATTGTAAATAAATATATAAATATTTAATAGAAGGGTTATAAATAAAGTTTATGTATAAAAGTAAGAGGGTAATAAATAATAGTGATAAATAATATTGCAATTGGAACAAAAAAAAATATTAATGTATATTTATATATATTGCTTGGAGTTTTGAAAAAATAAAAAATGACTTTTCAAAAATAATTCTGTTATGCATTTTTAAATTATGACTTTAAAAAAATGATAACTATTACGCGAAATTTTCCAATCAAATCTTAGTCCCTAATTTTGGAAATTTTTATTACTAAAAAGGATGGGGGTCTAGAATAATTTGCCTGAACCCCGGGGGTTCATAAATTTCACCCTGAACCAGGGGTCCAGAATAAGTACGCTCATCAATTATATAACTAAATTTTTTACATTATCGCACTAATTTGAAAAGAGCGATAATGTTTACTTTCTTTATTATTCATTCATTTTATTTTGTGTTTTCTTTCTTTATTCATCATCTTATTTTCTCATCGTTTACTTTTCAATACCATGATCCCAAACTGTGTATAATAAGCACTTAAAGAATATATCTAAGAAACAAAAATAAAATAATTAAACATTTTGTTTATAATAACAAGGACAAGGAAAAGTATTTCAAAGTAATATAAAATGAAGATAGCAACAATAGAAATAAAAACGTTTAGAAGCAGCATAAAAACTTAATAAAAATTATAACAGCTATATTGGATCATATGATGTATATTTTTTCTGTTGACATGGGTAGAACTCGAATCACAAGATATCGCAAGAGAAGAGACCGTTCTGGCTTTGAATTCACTGACAGTTTCAACAAGAGTTGAATAGGCATAAACAAAATATGAACGAATTACAAGTTTGACAGGTTTGATGCTAAGCGACCATGTTACTTATAGCAATGAAAAGCGGGTTCAAAAAGATGTCATCAATAAATGAAGCAAAATAAAGTCCGTCAAAAGAAACGTTTATTGGAATTTCTCGAACGGAACCTCTTAACAATGGTAAGACTAATTGATCTAAATGTAAACTTGAAAGTACTAAATGTGCGGTTTGTGATATGGTTAACTCTCATGCCGAAAAAGTCGATATATAACACGTGATAATCGCATTGAAAAAATCAAAAAATCTTTTTCTGTTGCACTGAACTTATCAAAAGAGCTTTTGGTTCCGTTTATTCTCGTCAAACAAAAATTTTACAAGCTTAACGTAGCATAGGTCAAGGAGAGAATCAAGAAATTACAATTCACCTAACTTATTTTGTTTACAGTTTTACTCACCTCTTCAAAAATCCCGACTGTAGATATTTTAGATATTTTAGGATTATTAGACACAAGTGTGGGATTTCACCTTGATCATATAAAAAAGGCTTCATTACATTCTTTTAAAAGATATAATGGAATTGGAGAATGGTGAATTTCATGATAATGAAAAAGAGCTTATTCAACATGTTAGGAGAATAGAAGTAGAGTCACGTGGATATATCGTTTATGACTTATTTCATATTTTCTGTAGCTTCCAATGGAATTACCCGCATTTATGGAAAGGTTCGCAATGAGAGCATCAAAAACAGAAGTCTTCATCCTATTATAATTTGCATATTGTATAATGTCATATACTTCAATCTTCGCTAACCTCTTTATCAATGGTACTGAACGTTTTGGTTGTTTGATTATGGCCTTTATATCTCGTTCACAATGGTTATCCACCTATTGTTATATTGTTTTCCAAACATCAAATTAATCGAGAAGAATTTGTATCTACAATATTGCGGAAAATCATATGCTTTGGTGGTGGTCCAATCATGAAAGAGTATGAAAGAATATGATATGAAAGAATATATATATGAAAGGATATGGTATGAAAGATTTGAAAGAATATGATATGAAAGAATTTGAAAGAATGGAATGGGCAGGTAAAATCTTTTTAATCTTTTTCTAAACCAAATATGTAAAAGTGTATTAAATCATCACATATATCAGTATAGGTTTTTTTTTCCTCTCGTTTAAATTTGCATAATCGAATACTATCTATAATATTACTGCGGATATTCACACGCAGCCACTTTTAGCTGATTGGTTTATTTACAATCTTTATCAAAAAGACCTCTAAAAGTAGAAGTCAACCTCCCTAAACAAAAATGACAACTCCAGAAAATGGTCATATTTCGGGAGTTCCTTTGAAACAAAATCAAGACCTTGCGAATGTATTAAATGCCTTCGATGACATCGTTCAAACGGCGGGTAGTGGAGCGATCTTAGGTACTGACTGGCAATCCGTAAAGCGAAAAGAAGCACGTAGAGGTCGAATAAATATTAAAACTACTGAACCCAAGGTTGTTCAGGAAACCACTCGAACTTACCGGGATCATATAGCCG
This sequence comes from Diversispora epigaea, assembly GCA_003547095.1. Taxonomy (NCBI): domain Eukaryota; kingdom Fungi; phylum Glomeromycota; class Glomeromycetes; order Diversisporales; family Diversisporaceae; genus Diversispora; species Diversispora epigaea. The sequence goes on along the minus strand of PQFF01000178.1, from coordinate 313,874 downwards.
GAAATTATGAAAAAGATAATAGGGAAATAGGTCGAAGGAATGATGATCTATGGGATAAAGGACTGGAAGATGGTTCACGGGATAAATATAGAGCAAATGATGAAAATAAACCAAAAAATTGTAATATAGCGTCCAATAATAATAATAATAATAATAATAATAATAATGTTTCGGGTAATTCTTACATGGATGGTAAAGGTTATACTGATTTAAATTCAAATACAGATATTAATAGGTTAAATAACACGAACAATAAGAATAATAACAATAAGAATAATAATGTTAATAATGATAATGATAATAACGACATGATTTCTAATACATGGAATAAAAATAATGAAATAAATAATGAGAGTTGTGTATCAACAAATTCTCAGCAAGATGTGAAGGATAATGTTGATAATGTTACTTTGAAAATAAGTGCGTGGAATTCTTTCGCCGGTCCTAATGTAAAACCACGAGATGATGGTATCGGTACAGGTCAATTACATCGTACAGGAAGAAATTATATTCCTGTTACTGAAGAAGATGTTCTTGCAATACAAAATAAAGGAAGAAATATGAGGAAAAGAGGGAATCGACTGCCAGAGAAAACTTTTCAAAAAATTTCTGATAAAAATAAACAATTGTCTACGTCGAATGTCTTCAACTCCCTTACATCATCATTATCATCATCATCTATCAAGAATAGAACACAACAACAACAACAACAACAACAACAACATCATAATATTAATAATAATAATCAAAGGCAGCAACAACAACAACCGCAACAACAACAACAACAACACCAACAACCGCAATATAATCAACAACAACAACAACTGCAGCAACAACAATCGCAGGAAGTGGAACGAGATCATTACAATGTTCAATCTCAACAATCTAATCCTCAAGGTAAATGGAATACAACTCCAGTAAACGTTTCTTCCTGGGAATCATCTCAAAGGTCACAAAGTACTACACCGAAACCTTTCGTAAATGAAGGAAACATAACTCAATCTTATCGTCACCCATCTCCTGCTCGTTCGCCAAGACCAACAAAACCACAAGATTATTTACCTTTCATTCCACCAGAATTCGATTCTACTCCATATCGAAAACAACCATCTCCTTCACCTGCACGCAGTCCTTCAATTGGACATAATGAATATGATCGCGATAGTAATGGTGGTGGTGGTGGTGAAGATTATGGTGATCAAAGTAGTGAGGACACTGAATATTATGAGGGAGACAGCGATTATGAGCATGATGAACATGATGAACATGATGAAGAATTTGATCTGGATGTAGAATATGATGATACCCTGAAGACTTCAAATCTAAGTGATTGTGGTGAATTACTCCTTACTATCAATGTAGAACTTCAGGAAGGTGAGACACAAACCATCAATGTACACGTGAATGATGATCCCGCCGATTTGGCGCGAGAATTTTGTGAAAAATGGGAGGTTACTAACGAAGTCGTAGAACCTGCGCTTGTGGCTCTAATTAAAGAAGAGAAAGAGAAGCGATTAAGTATATTGCTTGATAAAGATTAATATTTGTAAAAAAGAGTTTTCCCTACATTTTTTTTCATTATATTATAGAATGCCATATCATTACTTTAACGAATTGTAACGTATATTTTGTTTGCATGATTTATTTTTCTTGTTTATATATATACAAATAAAATAATAGACTTATTTGCTACTTAATTTTCTTTATAAAAATGTATGTCTAGAAGATATAATTTTTTTACATACACAATAAAAAAAAAAAAGTTTGAATGCAAAAATAGAATTAAATTAAATTTCATATAGAAATCATTAGCTATTTTTTTTTTAAAAAAAAATACGCGACATTAATTGACATTAATTGACATTAATTGACATTAATTAACATTAATTGACATTAATTGACATTAATTAATATTAATTATCTGCAATGTTGTACGCTTTTTTTCTTGTACAAAAAAACTAAATAAAGTAAAATTTGTAACGTCGGGTAAATTAGCCGCGGCTTAGACTTCGGAAAAACATTGCAATTTCTCAAGATTTCCTGAAATGGAAACATCAAAAAGATATAGTTAACTATTTTTTTTTTATCTTTCCCATCCATTTCATCCATTTTTTTCTATTTTTTAATATACTCGTAATTGTCTACATTATCTCCATTGTGATTTTTTTTTTCCAATAAAAACTTCGCAATGTTAAACAATAGAGTGCCCCACTCATGGACTAGTGAAGTTGACGTTGAAGAGTTCTCCACCAACTCTGCTTTAATGCTACCAGGAACAGTTATTAAAATGATAGGTCAATGTTTAGGAACACACGACCGCAATAATTTTTGCCTTGTTAACAAAACTTGGCTACCCGCTGCTACCGAAATCTTATGGTCGGAGCCTGTTTTTAAAACACCCGAATCCTTCCATTCCTTCGTACATGCAATAAAAAATTCAAAACATTGCGCCGATCGAGTTCGCGATTTAGACCTATGCGCTCCTGAGGAATCTGACGACGTATTTGCACCTGTCCTAAAATCTCTTTGCAAAGAGCATCAAATGATGAAGACTTGTGTATTGTCTAAGCCTCATATAATCACGTGGCTAATACGATCCTGTGAGAATCTACAAAGTGTCCGATTCTATGCATGGAATTTACACGACAAAAATATACATTCCTTCCATCAATATTGTAAAAAGCTAAAAGAATTTCGAGTCGTCGGTAACGAAAATTTAACGCAAGCTGCGATTTATTCTATAATTAATTCAGTATCCGAACTTCGTGTGCTAGATTTAGATGGAAATTTTGATTTACCAGATAGCTTTGCTGAAACATTAGCCAGAAAAAGCCAATTTCTCACTTCACTCAAGCTCCATACCGAAACTATGACCGCAAGTGGTTTCGATATTCTGGCTAGCAAATTAACTCGATTGAAAGAGTTAATATTGCAATTCTGTCCTGGTGTTACCGATACAAACGTTGCGCGCTTCGTAAAGAACAATCCCCAATTACAAACACTTTTATTATCTGGGGAGAATTTGACAATACAGTCCTTAAAACACATTCTTCATAACTCGCGGAAATTGCGCAATTTGGATTTGAGATGCCCATCTTGGTTCCGCGAACCACCTCGTATTTCGAAATCACTTACGCCACCTGAACAAGAATTATGTGTCATCACATTAGAAAATATAGCGGTGGATGACGATACAATCAACGAAATATCATTAAATTGTCCGAAATTAGAGACATTTGGTCTTTTCCGATGCTCACTGGTCACTGATCAAGCGATCAACTTCATCTCGCACAATTCCCGAAATTTACGAATTGTAAATGTATTCGAATGTCCAAACATTACTTTTAGATGTCTAAAATATCTCGCTAACACGTCAATAACACAATTCATTGTGGAATCTTGTGGAACGTTTGCCCCTGAAGGTGTGCAATGGTTTGCACGTACTGCTACCAAACTTGAGAAACTCACGTTCCACGGTACTCCTTCGATAGTAAATTCTTTTGTTTTCCAATTTTCTAACGAATGGAAAACTGGAAATCAACATGGCTCAGTGAGATGCACGATCGAAGGAGAAAATCTCAAAAAACTTGTTCAATATCGTAATGGCCAAAATCCTGTACATAATGAAAATATTAACAATACTGAAAATTTAGAAAATATTTCCAAATCTAAATTACATGAATTAGCCACGGAGTTGGTCATTTCGGTAGATATTTTAGAGCGTGCAATCAAAAAGGTTTTCAACAAAGATTCTTCTGACCCAAAGAATAATTGTACCGTATCCTCAATCAAGCGTGAGACTCATCGCGAACCGTCATCAACTTCAATTATCCAAAAGACACATTGCGGTTGGTCATCAATTAATGTGAAGCTTCCCAATTTACATATAAAGTCATCGTTTGATTCGGATGAGCAAATTTCGGTTCAAAATAATAAACAAGTTGTAGATCATCCTCGAGCAGTTCAGCCGATCGCAACAGTTTCTGCCATAACACCCGCTCTAGAACAAAATGAAAAATTATCATCGTCAGAATCTGATCATTCTGGTGATGATTACACTGAATGGAAAAATTTCAGTCAAAATATTGATTCCGGCGATTTAGGTGGATGGGAAGAAATGGAATCAAAAGAAAATAAAGGAGAAAACGAAGAATATCAATATCGCAAAGATTACTGGGCCGATGAACATTGTGAGACTTCCTCGATGGCATCAAAAGATTTAAATGATCAAGAAACTATTTTAAATGATCAAGAAACTATTTTAAAAGATGATGATTATAATAGCGAAGAGACAAAAGACGATGCTGATCAACAAAATTCTAATAGATATTACTGGAATGATGATTGCTGGGAATCCTCTTCGATTACATCCAGAGATGAGGGTATTAACATGAATCAACAAAATCCTAAATATTTTCGGGTGGATGATCACTGGGAATCCTCCTCTTCAATATCAGCGAATTATAATAATGATCAAAAAAATGGAGAATATGACCTGGATCGTGAATCTTCAACAATATCAAGAGACGAAAGAAACGAAGATTATCAAAATCATCAAACTCGCGGAAGTCACTGGATCGATGATCATTGGGAATCTTCCTCATCTAATGGTGATAATCAAATTTACAGGGTTAGTGAATCCTCCAACCCAGAACAGCAATTTCAACAAACCTGCAAATTTTACTGGGTTGACGGACATTGGGAGACTTCGTCTATGGCATCATCCGAACATTTCGAGGAGATGCCTGAAGGAAAAATTTATGAGATAACTGACGAAGAACACGATGCTTTAAATTATGAAAGAAAGCTTATAAAAAATGTACCAGAAAATAATAGCCAAATTGAAAGTCGGGAAGTTATCGATGATACCGAATCAAAAGAAGATCTTGGTGCCTGGGGCAAAATGAATGTAAATAATGATTCCGCGTGGGGAGATAACAAGAATTGGTTGCCAGATACAGTTGAGGTCAAAACAAAAGAACCGGAAAACTCTACACCCACCACTCCCACCACTCCCACTTGGGAACAAAATGATACAAACGAATATTGGAGTCCTTCCCAAATACAAGAGGCAAAAGCTCCTATTTACTTTCAAAATAAACCAATACCTGTGGTTAATAATGAAATGGATGATGCAGAGGGGTGGGGTTCACCCCCTCCAAATCCGATCTCTTGGAGTGATGAACGTCAAGGATATTGTGTTGAATTGATAGAAGAACAAAAGGAAACAACCTTTTGGTCTGTACAGAATGGTAATTGGGTAAACGTCAGTGAAGAGACGAGAATTTCGGAAAAAAAAACAATTGAGATGAATAGTAATGGTCAAAATAATTTCCGACAAACCACCATACAACGTACAGAAAAATGGGATGAAATTATTAAAGAAAAAAGAAACAACCGGGACTTCAAAAACTCTAAAAATGGAAATATTACTATCGATTTAACAGATTCACCAGAAGAAAATAATTCTGATCATGACAATTCAACTGCTGAATTCGTGAATACGAATGATCCTAGAGGACGTATAGGGAGTCCTAAATGGGTATCAGAAAATGAATGGCGTAAAGAAGGAAAAGATCTTATGAATTTTGATATGCCAGAAATATCAGATTCAAAGAGTTCATCGGATGATTCAGAGGAACCATCATCAACACCGACCAATAAAGAAGGAAATTCCGGATTCTATGACAAAACTGAAGTAAATAACTTAGATTGGGATAATTTTCAAAATGAGATCAACATTGATCTCACAGAGCAAAAAGAAAAAACATTTCAAAATACCGAAGATTTATTAATAGACTTTGATTCTGATCCTGTTACAAATACTCGGAATTATCATTCAGATTCCGTTCCTTCAATTAGCAAAGAAATAGCGGAATTGAATGATGTTTTTTCTCAATTGCCGATGAGTTCTACAACCCCGAATTTGCATTCACCTGACTGTTGCGATGAAAATCAAACAGATGATCAATTAAATATTGTACCTGAATATCCTATTAGTATGGAATCATTATTAGTATCTAAAGACAACAAGCAGTCACCCGATAGTAAGAAAACTAAAAAGCATTTAAAGATCACTATCGAGACAATCGAGTTCGGGCGTCAAAAAATTGTAGTGAAACCTGTAAGATAAAAAATATTTTTATAATTTTTTTTTTTTTTTGTATTTAAATATTTTATTAATTAGATATTTTATTAATTAAATATTTTAATTTATAAGGATGATGACCTCGACGTTATCTCACAAAACTTTTGCCAAAAATGGAAAATGGAAGGACATATTGACTCCTTCAAAAATCTCATGAAGGTAGAAATCGAAAAACGACGATTAAAAAAGAAAAAGAATCGAAATGTTCAATCATCAGAATAATAAAAATAATAATAAGCAAACAAACAAACATTATAAAAGTTATAAATAAAATAAATAATATATGTGTTATATATATGTTGGGATTTAATTTGTTCGGACGCTAATTTTTTTAAAAATTTTAAATTAAAGTTAAAACGTCATTAATTTCATTATCGTAATTTTTTTGCATACATTAAATACAAATGCATTAATAAATGAAAATAGAAGATTTTGATTTTCTTTTTTTTATTATTAATTCTAAGTTATGTACATATATATATATAATTGTACATATTAACCCATAAAAAATTTATCTAAATCAGATTTCATCGAATCCTTTTTTTCACTTTCTTATTATAATTCACATTGTTCACATTATTTTCATTATTCTCGTTAATTTTCCAATCATTTCTCATCTTGTTCAACTTGCTCCAATCAGCATCCCATAATTGTGAAAATAATTTTAAATTCAAAATGTTTGTCGTAATCATACCTATAAATGCAGTTCTCCAATATGATATGTGACCAAATATTAAATATTCATTCCATACTCTGACTAATATATATCCATGTGTAAATATCCTAGTGAATATAAATGTTATAAAAAGTAATATAGAATTATAATAATAAAATGGTGTTGATTTTGTTCGATAAGCAGTTAAATAAAGTTTTCTTTGATGAAGGAAAACATTACTGATTTCTGCTAATAGATTAGCTGCTAAATAAGGCGAATATTTACAAGAAATTACTGAACCTACGAATGTTGAACAAACCTGAATAAAGTTAATTAATTAATTAATCAAAAGTTAATTGATAGTTAATTGATAGTTAATTGATAGTTAATTGATAGTTAATTGATAGTTAATTGATAGTTAATTGATAGTTAATTGATAGTTAATTGATAGTTAATTGATAGTTAATTGATAGTTAATTGATAGTTAATTGATAGTTAATTGATAGTTAATTGATAGTTAATTGATAGTTAATTGATAGTTAATTGATAGTTAATTGACAGTTGATTGATAGTTAATTGAATATTGAATCGATAAGTTAATTGATGATGATAAAGAAAGTCAATGATAAAATCAATTGATGATTAAATCAATTGATGATGAAGTTAATTATATTAATTAAGTTAATTATATTAATTAATATTAATTATATTAATCAGATCTATTTAAGGTTATTATTTAGCATACCACAACATGATGAAACCAAATTCCAGAAGAATCCATAAAAATATTCTTTCGATAAAAATCAAACATATCAGCAAAAAAAAATCCTATTTTCAAATAATTTAATAATAAATAATAAAATATATATAATATATAATAATAATAAATATATAAAAAATTTGAAAGAATTTTACCAATTGAAAGAGCAATTTGAGCTTTAACTAAAAATACATCTGTATTGATCATATCGCTCCATGCATTCTGGAAATAATAAAAACTACCATTCCGTGTATAAATAAATTTGGTTAAAATTAATCATTTGTAATGAGAGGGAGAGGAAAGGTTTTAAAATAATTTTACCATAAAGGAGTAATAATCGAACATATCCATGAATGTATATAACTAACAAATGTATTATTCCAAATGGCTCTTCTTCTTTCATCTAAATTTTTATAAAAATGCTTCACGTAACAAAAAAAATATCATCAGAATTGCTTTGTTCTAATATTCAATGACATAAAATTTATACAAAAAAATGCTTACTGTAATAGCAGAAGTACTTCGGCATACAACATAGTTTAATACAGTGAATCCTATAAAAGAACAACCTATAATTCTTACTGACTCAGCTGTACAACTTTCCATTTCATTCAAGTATTTCAAGTTATTGTTGCTTTTTTTTTTAAGATTATTATTAAAAATTTGTAATATGACGTAACCAATTTTCGTGAAACACGGAATAAGGAAATCTAATAAGGTTTGTCCGAGATTCTTTTATTTGGTTTAGTACAATTAGTACAAATTACAAGATCGATCTTTTTTAAGATATTTATTGGTTCTAGATAATCAAATCAGTAATAACAAAATTCAAATATGTATCTCCTGACAATATTGTAAATATTATAAATATTGTTTGTTTTAATAATATCCAAATTAAACCTTTTTTGTATTAAGGTTAAAAAAACAGGTTTTAATTACATAAAAAATTAAAACCTTAAATAATCTTATTCGAAAAAAAGAAATTCAGATTAAAAAAAAAAAACAAATGACTTTAAATTGAATATTTATACCATATAAATTCTCTTTAATTCTCTTTAATTCTCTTTANCTAAATTTTTATAAAAATGCTTCACGTAACAAAAAAAATATCATCAGAATTGCTTTGTTCTAATATTCAATGACATAAAATTTATACAAAAAAATGCTTACTGTAATAGCAGAAGTACTTCGGCATACAACATAGTTTAATACAGTGAATCCTATAAAAGAACAACCTATAATTCTTACTGACTCAGCTGTACAACTTTCCATTTCATTCAAGTATTTCAAGTTATTGTTGCTTTTTTTTTTAAGATTATTATTAAAAATTTGTAATATGACGTAACCAATTTTCGTGAAACACGGAATAAGGAAATCTAATAAGGTTTGTCCGAGATTCTTTTATTTGGTTTAGTACAATTAGTACAAATTACAAGATCGATCTTTTTTAAGATATTTATTGGTTCTAGATAATCAAATCAGTAATAACAAAATTCAAATATGTATCTCCTGACAATATTGTAAATATTATAAATATTGTTTGTTTTAATAATATCCAAATTAAACCTTTTTTGTATTAAGGTTAAAAAAACAGGTTTTAATTACATAAAAAATTAAAACCTTAAATAATCTTATTCGAAAAAAAGAAATTCAGATTAAAAAAAAAAAACAAATGACTTTAAATTGAATATTTATACCATATAAATTCTCTTTAATTCTCTTTAATTCTCTTTAATTCTCTTTATTAATTCGAAAAAAAAAAATGGCAGAGGATAAAGGAGCCGCTCAATTAAATTTACATTACTTTCCCAATAACAACGATGATAATGATAATAATAATAACAATCCTAACTCCCAAAATTTACATGCAACAAATGAAAATAAAGATAATAAAAATGAATCTTTTAAATCAAAATTATCATATTTATTTACCTTAGAATTTTTAAAAATATTTTTACTTGGTCAATTTCTTTCATTATGTATTACCTTCTCCATTATAACAAGTACCGAATTAGCAAATCGTGGAGCTAGTTTTCCTACCACCCAATCTACATTGACATATATTACATTATTCTTAGTTTATACACCAATAACTTTATACAACATTGGATTTAATGGATATGTGAACATGCTTAAAACGAGAGCATGGAAATGTATGTTAATTTTTAATGATAATTATAATAATTAAAGTATGCACGTGGATATAATTAAAGTAAATATGTGATTATAAACGATCATCATTAATATTTATATATTATATTATATAGATATATTATTAGCAATTGTTGATGTTGAAGGAAATTATTTTATAGTAAAAGCTTTTACCTACACATCAACACTCTCCATCCTGTTACTTGATGCATGGACAATTTTAGTAGTAGTTATATTATCAATTTTTTTCTTGAAAGCAGGATTTCATTGGAGTCAATATTTGGGAGTTGCTGTTTGTTTAGCAAGTATTGGAGTAATAATTGCTGGTGATTTTGATGTAGGGACGGATATGTTTCTAGGTGAATAAATAACAATAATAACAATAATAATAACAATAATAACAATAATAATAACAATAATGATTATAAATAATAATAATTATTATATTAATATATATTACTGTAGCCTCTAGACCAATTCTAGGAGATATGTTCTGTTTGATTAGTGCGACATTATATGGAATATCGAATACCATAGAAGAATATTGTGTTAGAAAGAGACCATTTTATGAAGTAGTTGGTCAAATGGGATTTTGGGGTATAATTATTAGTATAATTCAAATGTAAGTCCTTTTATCTCTTTTTTTTATCATAAATTTTCATAATTATATTATTTTAAATATTACGCAATATTAAGCAATATAATGTAATATTATGCAATTTTCTAATTTTACAGAAGCATATTGGAACGTCAAGAATTAGCATCCGCAAATTGGGATGGAGCGATAGGTAAAAAAAAAATAATAATTTATAACATTTATTATTTTAATTATGAATTTTATTAATTATTTTTAAATTATTTTATTATAGTTGGCCTTATTATTGCATTCACATTCGTTATGTTCTGTCTATACACTGCCGCTCCAATCTTGTTTCAGCGTGCATCTGCAATATACTTTAACATTTCATTACTTACAAGTGATTTCTATACCTTAATATTATCAATTGCTATATTTAAGGTCAAGGTAAATTTTCCATACTGTATATCAATATCTATCTTTTTATCTATTTGTTTATTTATTTATCTGTCTACCTATAATTATTTATAAATTTATAATTTTCTATGATTTTCTATGGTTTTCTATAATTTTCTTTAGATGAAACGATTATATCCATTAGCATTTGTGCTTAATGTAATAGGTCTTGCAGCATATTATATATACCCTGCTACACAACCAAATATAACACAAGAAATAGATGAATTTGACAGACAAAAGAGGAGGGATGCCAATATTGAAAATATTGAAAAAGATGTTGAATTAAGTTTAGAAAATATTGAATGATATTCTGGTATCCATTCTTATCTATTCTTAAGGATTAGTATTGGAGAAGTTTATTATTTATTTTGTATTTTATGTTTATATATTTTGTATTTTATATTATGTATTTATTTTTATTATGTATTATTTTATTTTGTATCCAAGAAATTTAACAAATGATGTATTTGTACTAAACTGATTGCACTTCATACAATTATATAAAATTTACATTATTACAACCATTTATATTATCACCATTGCTGTTAACTAATGCACCGGAATTTCTGAAGGATTTACTATTACTAAATAATATTTATCTACCAATATCTTGATTACATAAACCAACTACTGAATAAAAACATAATAATGAACACTGGTCGAATGAAAATCCTATTGATGACGTAAAGATGCATAAATATTTGTGAAAATTCATAAATCGGAAAAAATCGACTGTCTATACTTAATAAATCTTAGCAAAATTAGCCATTAATCCTATTCATAATAAAACCGTCCTATTTTTTTCCATTTGACCAGTGGAAGGAACAAATGTAGTTTATGATATGCTAATGATTTTAAATTAATTACTTAATATTACTGAAGTTATTCCATTATATTTGAATCTAAAAGAAGTGATTATTGTAAATGCTTGTTCATTATTTGAATCAGGAATTGATATTATTCGGAGTGCCAAAATATCCTACACGTCCTATTTGCAAATTAGAAATTAAAATTTTGAGAAGAGTTTCCTAGCTTCTGACGAATATTATATAGTGCCTAAAAGTCACGATAAGGAAAACAATCTAACGTAACGATGAAAGTGAAATGGAATTTATACAAGAGAAAAAAGACTTGTTATGTGAACTATTGAACTATCTATGTCTTGTTAAGGTAAAGATATCATATAAGTGTGTATATCCTAAAAATTGGAAAACAGAGGCAATGTGCACGAAAAATTTTAGTATTCAATTTGAAATTTGTAATTTGAATTTATAATTTGCCAAAAAATTTTATATATTTTATTAATTATTTAATTATTATAATCCCAATACATATATTATTAATTATTTGAAACAATTTCATCATATCTGTTCTCTAATTTTTCTATATAATAATAATAATGTAAAAGTAAAATAGATATAATATAATGACATCAATAATAATAATTAAAAAAAATGAAATTTCACCTTTTATAGTGTACTTGGCAAGATTTAAAAATATGAATTAAATGTTCTTTCCAATTTTTTATTTTATCCAAGCTCATTGTCTAATTAATTGTAATACAAAATCAAAAAGTGAATGAAAAATTCTATAATATGCAATTGATATTATTAATATTGCACAATTGATAAATATTTTGACAATTAAAAATTATTTATTTTAAAGTAAAAATATATATATATAATATAAAAATTTACTTAAATTGTGATTCAAATTATAATAATTGATTTCAAATTTGTTGATTTTTTTTACAACTTGTTTAAATAATAAGTTAATTTCAAAAGATTCTATATAAAATAAATAAATTTTAATAATATTTAAATAGAGTGTCCTTATTCTGGACCCCTGGTTCAGGGTGAAATTCATAAACCTCCAGGATTCAGGCAAATTATCTTAGACCCTATCCTTTTTAGTAATAAAAATTTCAAAATTAGAGACTAAAATTTGTTTGGATATTTGTTGACATATTGAAATTACATTTGCATATTTATCGTTTCTTATTATCATCTTTTTATTTTTATTTTCATAAGACTTAAATGTTTTTTAATACAAATTTGATTATTTATTTTCTAAAAACAAATCTAACTTTAAATTTTAGATTGAAAAAATATTTATTAAATTAATACTTAATGTTTGTAGTTATTTTCACATAAATTAATATCATGTATATTCATAATTTTATTTAATACTTAATAAAAATCAATTATAAAAATAATTAAAGTAAATTTTACAAAGAAAAGTATATTATTTTTTTTTTAAAAAAAATACTTTCCATTATACATAAATATAATTTTAAAGAGTAGATAAATGTTTATATTTATTTTCTTAATTATCTCTTATTATATTTATTTTATTTTATTATATTAAAACAGCTTCTAAATTAACAAAAATCCATCAAAAAATACTTCAAAAACAGTTTAATTATTAAAATAAATAAACTTTTAACTTCACGATACTGCGCCACCCGATATACTTAATTAAATAATAAATCTAGTTTTAAAAATAATCAAAAAAACAATAATTAATATTTTAAATATTCAAAAAAACATTTAATAAACAAAATACTATCTATTTTTAATTTTATAGACCTCTCTTAAATCATGAAATTACCTTTCTTCTTAGTTTAGATTTATAAAACAGTATTATGCCACCTAATATACTTAATTAAATCATAAAATTAATCTTAAAACTATCAAAAACAATAATTAGTATCCTAAATATCCAAAAAAAACAATAAAATAAATTTAATAAACAAAATATTATCTACTTTTATTTTCAAAAATCTCTCTTGAACTGTAAAATTACCTTTTTTCTTAATTTAGATCTATTGTTGACTGTGATTTACCTTCTAAATAAATAACAGAAACGAAAAACTATTAGTAGAGATTAATTTGTATACTAAAGTTGAAAGATTTATACTATTATTGAAGTATAATTAGGAAGAAATTAAGGTATTGCAGAATTAAAGCGAAAGAGGCAGGGTGAGGTTTTATAAGGATAACACTAGTCGAAATTTGAAATATCGAGAACTTATCGAGTACCTATTTCCCCTAGATAAATCCCTGATAAGTCCTCAATATCTACTTATATTATACTTATTAGGTACCTGATAAGTGTAGTATACATGTCGTCAAAACTAATTTGGCCTTGACTCAACTCTTAAAATTTCAATTTTTAATTGCGTCTGACTCAACTAATTGCGTCAATCACTAGTAAAAATCAAAATTTGCCTTGACTCAATTCCAATTTTTCTCAATTTTAATTGTGTCTGACTCAATTCAATAGTTTTGACAACATGTATAAAGTGTAGTAATCGTGTTTAATATTGTATACTTATCGCAGACTTATCAGTTATCACTAGTCGAAATGGTCCAATTCAGCTAAAATTCAGCTGTGCAATTTTCAGTCGAAATATAACTGAAAGTCAACCGAAATTTTTTTTTTTTTTTGCCGATNAAAAATCTCTCTTGAACTGTAAAATTACCTTTTTTCTTAATTTAGATCTATTGTTGACTGTGATTTACCTTCTAAATAAATAACAGAAACGAAAAACTATTAGTAGAGATTAATTTGTATACTAAAGTTGAAAGATTTATACTATTATTGAAGTATAATTAGGAAGAAATTAAGGTATTGCAGAATTAAAGCGAAAGAGGCAGGGTGAGGTTTTATAAGGATAACACTAGTCGAAATTTGAAATATCGAGAACTTATCGAGTACCTATTTCCCCTAGATAAATCCCTGATAAGTCCTCAATATCTACTTATATTATACTTATTAGGTACCTGATAAGTGTAGTATACATGTCGTCAAAACTAATTTGGCCTTGACTCAACTCTTAAAATTTCAATTTTTAATTGCGTCTGACTCAACTAATTGCGTCAATCACTAGTAAAAATCAAAATTTGCCTTGACTCAATTCCAATTTTTCTCAATTTTAATTGTGTCTGACTCAATTCAATAGTTTTGACAACATGTATAAAGTGTAGTAATCGTGTTTAATATTGTATACTTATCGCAGACTTATCAGTTATCACTAGTCGAAATGGTCCAATTCAGCTAAAATTCAGCTGTGCAATTTTCAGTCGAAATATAACTGAAAGTCAACCGAAATTTTTTTTTTTTTTTGCCGATTGTTATGCCAATTGGCAGCCAATCGACAAAAATTCAGTAATAAAAATTCTAATAGAAATCAGAAAGAAATATTCAACAATCAGAAAAAAAACGGTAAGTAAATTTATTCAAAATTCTGATAAAAATCAGAAACAAATATTCAAGAATTGTTCAAAATCTGGTAAGTAAATTTATTCAAAATTTTGATAGAAATCAGAAAGAAATATTTAAAATTCAAAAAGAAAACGGTAAGTAAACTTAGTCAAAATTCTGATAGAAATCAGAAATATTCAAAATTCAGAAAGAAAACAGTAAGTAAACTTGGTTAAAATTCTAATAAAAATTAGAAAGAAATATTCAAAACTCGGAAAGAAAATGGTAAGTAAACTTGGTCAAAATTCTAATAGAAATCAAAAAGAAATATTCAAAATTCAAAAAGAAAATAGTAAGTAAACTTGGTCAAAATTCTAATAGAAATTAGAAACAAATATTCAAAATCCGGTAAATAAACTTGATCAAAATTCTGAAAGAAATATTCAAGAATTGATTAAAATTTGGTAAGTAAACTTGGTCAAAATTCTAGAAATCAAAAAGAAATATTCAAAAAATTGGAAAGAAAACTTAGTTAAAATTCTAATAAAAATCAGAAACAAATATTCAAAATCCGAAAAGTAAACTTGATCAAAATTCTGATAGAAATTAAAAAAAAATATTCAAGAATTGGTTAAAATCCAGTAAGTAAACTTGGTCAAAATTCTAGAAATTAGAAAAAAATATTCAAAAAATCGAAAAGAAAACTTAGTTAAAATTCTAATAGAAATCAGAAACAAATATTCAAGAATTGAAAAGAAACCGATAAGTAAATGAAAGAAAAATGCTAATGTTCTTTATTAAATAATCTAAAAATAATCATTAAAAATAATAAAAATAATATTAAAATATCCTAAAATATATTGATAAATGTCTATATATTATATATCGTATATTACGGGCCATAGTACCCTGGGTCTTTAACAAATTTTGGACTTTTTTCCTTATACCCGGAATATTTTAGACTGAAAAAAAAATGAGAGGTACTGTTAAAAGGAGGGATACAAGATTTATAAAGTATCTGGGATATACACTATGTATAGTACTCGGGTATATTATTTTAACTGTCACTATTGTTACATCGCTCATATTTTTGAATGCTATAAATATTTTACACGTCTATGATTTTATCTTTTTTGTAATTATAAAATTCGCAATGGTCGTTATTGGCAATAAAAAAAATAAAAAAGCACACAATCGTTTACCACAAAAGAAACGGTGACAATAGAACATACAGGAAAAACTAATGATAATAAACTATCTGAAATTTAATAGAAATAATAAACGTGGAACTGCTAAAAGATTTAATATTCAACCAAAACAAGTACGTGACTGGTATAATAATAAGGAAAAATTATTGCAAACTGCGTCACATGTTGCTAAAATTCATATAAGCAAACCTGCCAAATATATAAATTTAGAAAATGATTTATTTACATAGGTTTCTGAAAGAAGAGCTAATCAAAATCCTGTCACTAGAAAAATGATAACAAAAAAAGTAACTGAATTATCTAGAAATAAAGAATTTTTGAAAAATTATCCAAACGTTATTAAATTCAAATTTTCAAGTAGATGGCTTGATGGATTTTTATCAAGATATGATCTTAGTAACCGTCGTAGAACAACTGTAGCACAACATTTACCATCTGATTTGATTGAAAAACAAAATGTTTTTTTAAGTTACATATTATATAGAAGAATTCAATTTGATTATCTGTTAAAATATGGACGAAACACCAATATGATTTGATTTATTAAGCAATACTACTATTGATCACAAGGGCACAAAAACAGTTAATATTTGTACAACAGGACATGAGTGTTCATCTTTTACTGTTGTTCTTACATGTATGGCTGATGGAAGTAAATTTCCAGCAATTTGCATTTTTAAATTAAAAAAATTATCAAGAGAAGAATTTCCACATGGAATTTATATACGAGTTAATGAAAAAGGATAGATGAATGAAGAAGAAATGCTTTGATGGATTGAAAATGTATGGGTCTCAAGAAATTCTTTTAATAATGCACGTTCTATGTTGGTATTGGATTTTTTTCGTGGACATATTATAGATTCTGTCAAAAATCGATTGACAGAAAAAAATACTAATATTGCCGTAATTCTGGGTGATTGCACATCCAAATTACAACCATTAGATATTGCAATTAATAAAAGTTTTAAATCAAAGGTATTATTAATATTGATTAAAATATTTTTTATTTATAATATTTATTAATAATTAATTATAAATAATTTAGGTAAGAGAACAATACAATAAATGGATGTCATCTTCTATTAAAATTCTTACTCCAGCCGGACGAATTAAAAAACCTTCTTATTCAACGGTAGCAACTTAGATTAAGGAATCATGGGATGAAGTTGATATTAATTTTATTCAAAAATTTTTTAAATGTTGCGGAATTTCGACTAAAACTGATAGTTCAGAAGATTAATATATATTTGATTATGATAAGGTATTTGACGAAATAAATAATGATGACAATATTGATAATGATATTGATGATGAAGTTGTAGAAAATTTAAATAACTTAAACTTAAACGATGATGAATATTCTGATAATAATAATTATATTAATGATTGGGATATTGGGGATGATGAAGATAATAATGAGAATAATATTAATGATAATAATGAAAATAATAATAATAGGAATAATAATAATGATGATAATAATGATGACGATAATAATGACAATGATATTATAGTTTTATAATAATTTGTATTACATAAAATTTTATTAATACATCAGGAAATTTTTTATGTCGGAGGTTATTGTAATAATTTCGTTTTCAAAGGTTATTGAAGGTTATCGGACCAATAACCTTCGCAAATATTACGTTTATTATGATAAAGTGAAAGTTATTGAAGGTTATTGATATCAATAACCTCCGGAGTATTACGTTTTATTAATAAAAATGAAGGTTTTCGGTACCAATAACCTTCGTAAATATTACGTTTATGTTGGAGGTATTCGAAGGTTATCGGAGTGAAGGACTCCGAAGGCTTACGTTTAAAAAAATTTACTGATGTAATTTTGTATTACATAAAATTTAAATAATAAATATAATATCCCGGATACTTTACAAATTCTGCATAATAAAAACTATGATTTTCCATGTAAAATATCTGGGTANAATTTAAATAACTTAAACTTAAACGATGATGAATATTCTGATAATAATAATTATATTAATGATTGGGATATTGGGGATGATGAAGATAATAATGAGAATAATATTAATGATAATAATGAAAATAATAATAATAGGAATAATAATAATGATGATAATAATGATGACGATAATAATGACAATGATATTATAGTTTTATAATAATTTGTATTACATAAAATTTTATTAATACATCAGGAAATTTTTTATGTCGGAGGTTATTGTAATAATTTCGTTTTCAAAGGTTATTGAAGGTTATCGGACCAATAACCTTCGCAAATATTACGTTTATTATGATAAAGTGAAAGTTATTGAAGGTTATTGATATCAATAACCTCCGGAGTATTACGTTTTATTAATAAAAATGAAGGTTTTCGGTACCAATAACCTTCGTAAATATTACGTTTATGTTGGAGGTATTCGAAGGTTATCGGAGTGAAGGACTCCGAAGGCTTACGTTTAAAAAAATTTACTGATGTAATTTTGTATTACATAAAATTTAAATAATAAATATAATATCCCGGATACTTTACAAATTCTGCATAATAAAAACTATGATTTTCCATGTAAAATATCTGGGTACTTTAAAAAACTTCTAAAATTTTCAAAGGAGGTACTTTGCATAGGGGGAGTATTTTGGTCCGAAAACTACAGTACTTATTAAAATTATTATTGTTTAGCTGAAACTCTTGAACTAGAAGTACTAACAAAACTCAGCTCATCTTCTCCCTCTGTTTGCACGAATTCAGTGTTATAAATGACATCTTCTTGTTCATTACATACCCAGTTAGAGGCTTTCGCCGGAAGGGGAAAATCATACCACTGAATTTCATCGGAATAGTTTCGTTTCCATTGTAATTGAGCAGTAGTACTTGAAGTCGATTGGGGATCAAATACATTTCTGAGCAAGTGTTTTAACTAAATATTATGTGAAAATAGATTAAAAAAAAAATAAGTATCAAGAAAATTTCAGTAATAAATCGATAATAAATTAGTAATAATTGTTAAAAAATAAAAGTATTTCAGAAATAAATCAGAAATTAGTTTTTTTGCATATAATATTAAAAAAAAAGAGAAAAAAAATAAGTATTAATAATATTTCAGTAATAAAATAAATATTAGTAATAAATCGATAATAAATTAATAATAAATAAAAGAATATAATTTTTTGCATATAATATTAAAAAAAAGAGAAAAAAATAATTAGTAATATTTCAATAATAAATTAAAAGAAAAAAAAATAAATATCAGTAATAAATTATACCTGCTACCCAAATTCGAAATCCAAATGTCGAAATTCCAAATGCTGAAATCCCAAATCCCAAATCCTAAATTATAATTAGTATTTTTTGCCGAAATCCCAAATCCCAAATCCCAAATACTAGTAATTTGTGCATTTTGGCGTCCCAAATCCCAAATTCCAAATTATAATTAGTATTTTTTGCCGAAATCCCAAATGCCAAATCCCAAATCCTAAATTATAATTAGTATTTTTTGCCGAAATCCCAAATCCCAAATCCCAAATACTAGTAATTTGTGCATTTTGGCGTCCCAAATCCCAAATTATTTGGGATTTGGGCAACACGTATAATAAATCGATAGTAAATGTAATAAATAAAAGAATATAATTTTTTGTATATAATATTAAAAAAAAGAAAGAAAAAATAAGTATTAGTAATATTTCGGTAATAAATTAAAAGAAAAAAAAATAAATATCAGTAATAAATTGATAATAAATCAGTAATAAATAAAAAGATATAATTTTTTGTATATAATATTAAAAAAAAGAGAGAAAAAATAAGTATTAGTAATATTTCGATAATAAATTAAAAGAGAAAAAAAATAAATATCGGTAATAAATCGGTAATAAATAAAAGAATATATATAATATTAAAAAAAAAAGAGAAAAAATAAGTATTAGTAATATTTTGATAATAAATTGAAAGAGAAAAAAATAAAATCATTAATAAATCGATAATAATTTGGTAATAAATAAAAGAATATATATAATATTAAAAAAAAAAAAGAGAAAAAATAAGTATTAGTAATATTTCGATAATAAATTAAAAGTGAAAAAAAATAAATATCGGTAATAAATCGGTAATAAATAAAAGAATATAATTTTTTGTATCTAATATTAAAAAAAAGAGAAAAAATAAGTATTAGTAATATTTCGGTAATAAATTAAAAGAAAAAAAAATAAATATCAGTAATAAATTATACCTGCTACCTAAATTCGAAATCCAAATCTCGAAATTCCAAATGCTGAAATCCCAAATCGCAAATCCTAAATTATAATTAGTATTTTTTGCCGAAATCCCAAATCCCAAAGCCCAAATACTAGTAATTTGTGCATTTTGACGTCCCAAATCCCAAATTATTTGGGATTTGGGCAACCCGTATAATAAATCGATAGTAAATGTAATAAATACAAGAATATAATTTTTTGTATCTAATATTAAAAAAAAGAGAAAAAATAAGTATTAGTAATATTTGATAATAAATTGAAAGAGAAAAAAATAAAATCATTAATAAATCAGTAATAAATCAATAATAAATAAAAAAGAGAAAAAAAAATAAGTATTAGTAATATTTCAGTAATAAATGGAAAGAGAAAAAAAATAAAATATCAGTAATAAATTGATAATAAATAAAAAAGAAAAAAAAAATAAGTATTGGTAATATTTCAATAATAAAGGAAAAAAGAAAAAAAAGAAAATATCAATAATAAATTGGTAATAAATCGATAATAAATAAAAGAATATATATAATATTAAAAAAAAAGAAAAAAAATAAGTATTAGTAATATTTCAGTAATAGAAAAAAAATAAAATCATTAATAAATCGGTAATAAATCAATAATAAATAAAAAAATATAATTTTTTGCATATAATATTAAAAAAAAGAGAGAAAAAATAAATATTAATAATATTTCGATAATAAATTGAAAAGGAAAAAATAAAATATCAGTAATAAATCAGTAATAAATCAGTAACATTTTAAAAATAAATACTAACCTTCGCAGATCGTCAGGAAAGATCATAAACATTTACTACTGTTTTCGAATTATCTTCTTCGCCGGTATTGGACATTTCTGATGAATGAAAGGCGCGATCCGCCAACATTCGCAATAATGATTCTTTATCATAGTTTATAATATTAGGATCATTTTTTCTAAATAATTCTTTTGCCACTTTAATACAACAGATTTTTTTCTAAATCCAAAATATAATCATATATATCATTTTGCCGATTGTTGACATGTACACGACGAAGATCTTTCAGAAGTTTTCCAAAATTACGCATTCGCGCAGTGACTTATCGAGATTTATGTATACTATTGAGCCATTTCGTTAACTGCATAACCGAAAGTCTAAATTTTGATGCTAACGATTTTTATAATTCTGATATTAATTTGCGACAAATTTCGCAATTATTCGCACTAGTAAATGTTTGGTTGTAGTTAAGACTAAATTCAGAATCAATTGTTTTTATAATTGTTTTCATTTCATTCTGTAAAAAATAAAAAAAAATAGTAAGAAATTGCTTAAAACCATATTTTAAATATACTTGCACGCAAAATTATTTTGGGGTCCTGAAATTGCAATTTCGGAGAAAAAAGTCAAAATAGTTTTTCATAGAAGACAAAATTATTTTACTTAAAACCCAAAATTTTTTGATCACCCAGATTTATTCTTTGATTAAAGATACACATAACTGGATACTTTTTTTACTTCCATATATAGAATAGATTCTGTATAAATCTCAAAAAGTCGAAATATCTCAAAAATTAAAAATCAATTTTGGGAACATGTATAATTTTGAATGTTAATCGAATTACTAACTCTGGCACCTTTTTCATTCTTTTTATCATCTGATTTAGTATCTTTTTCTTCTGAATCATTACCAAACACTCTTTTTCCTTTATTTGTTCTGGCGATTTTTTTGGATTTTAATTTTCGTCCTTTTGAACGTTTTGAAAGAATTATTTCAAATTCAGTACCAGAATCACCTGGACTGGATCTTACTGAAATAGATTCTAGAATTCGATATTTTCGAAATTAATCAAGATTTTTTATAAACTGATCATTTTCAGCACCAAATTGTTGATTTATATTTACAAGAAAATCTATTTCTTCCTTCATTTGATTTATATTTTCTTGGTTTTTTTCTAATTTTTCTTCAAAATCAATTTCCATTTGAGAGTTTTGTCTTTTAAGTTTGGCAATTTCCTCTTTTAATTTTTGATTTTCTGAAAATGAAATAAAATTTAGAAGCATATTTTGTAAAACAGAGCTTATTTCAGAAACAATACAACAAATAAAATATATACAAGTATTTACCAGTTTTTAATTCGTCTACTGTCTCTGGAATTGTACTTTCAAGTTCTTCCGAAAAGTGTACAGTTTGAAGAGCAGAAGTCTGTTCTTTATATGATCGTGGTAGACAAATATTGTATTTTTCTTTTAAAAAAGAGATATCAATACTTTTTTTAGAAGTTTCAGAAGATTCTAGCTCATTATGAGCAGAAGAAGGTTCATTTTGCAAAGAAAAAAGCTCAACACGTCTTTTTATATGAATTCGCGATATTCGTGATTCTTGAGACATTATCCTTTAAACTGTTTTGCAGGCAAATTTGCCCGCATTTTATAAAAATTAATGTAAATCCATCAGTAATTTTTATATAACGTTATATAACGTTCTATGGACGGAACGTTCGTATTGCGTTCTAGAACGACACCTACGTACTAGAACGTAACGTTCTAGTACGCTATAAATACGTACCGTTTATACTACGTTTAATGAACGGTATAACGAACGTTTCGTATTAATAACGTTGTATATCGGTGTTTATTATCGTTAGTCAGTACGGTACGAAATGTTCGTTTTTACGCTGTTGACCGTGATTTACCTTCCAAATAAAGAACGGAAACAGACAACTATTAGCAGGGATTAATTTGTATAAGACACACAGCACTATACTTAATTTACTAAAGCTGAAAGATTTTATACTATTATTAAAGTATAATTGGGAAGGAATTAAGGTATTGCGGAATTAAGGCGAAAGAGACAGGGGTAAGGTTTTATAAAAGTAAACACTAAGTTTAACAATAATTCACTAAGAATTTAAGCCCAGAACACTAAGCAAGGCTAAATTTATACCAGATAACGAGATTACACAGCAAGTTATCTAATTATTAAAACAAATACCGAGATCACTAAGCAGGGTATTTAAAAGAATTTCACTAAGAAACTATAAACTAATTATTAAGATCACAAAGCAGAATAATAGTTTATAATAAAGAATAATACTCAGATTACACAGCAAAGTATTATTATAAAGGTTTTATACAAAGAATTAAATAATAATTCATCAAGAAATGTATTATTTAATTAAACTATGAGAAGTTTATTATTGAGTTAATGGACCTTTCTAACCAACTAACTGAGGATTGAGAGAACAGAAATTCAATCCTTTATATATATATAATAGATTACGCTATTGATTACGCTGTACTCTACGCTATTAATTACACTATCTATTACGCTGTCTATACTTGCACGCAAAATTATTTTGGGGCCCCGAAATTGGTATTTTGGGAAAAAAAGTCGAAATAGTTTTTCATAGAAGACGAAATTATCTTACTTAAAATCCGAAATTTTTTGACCACCCAGATTTATTCTTTGATTGAAGATACACATAACTGGGTACTTTTTTTACTTCTATATATAGAATAAATTCTGAATAAATCTCAAAAAGTCGAAATACCTCAAAAATCCAAAATCAATTTTGGAAACATGTATAACGCTGTCTATTATGCTGTACTATACACTATTGATCTACAGTCGCAATACATATTTTGTTATACTAATTTTTAAATGATTTACATTAATATTTATAAATATAGAAATAATATAATAATAGTTAATAAATACTATTAAATAAATAATAATAAGTAATAAATAATAAATATTGATTAAATAATGAAATATAATAATATAATAAACTACTATAGCTAACAACACGATATATAATGATATTTAAAGCACATCAGTAAATTTTTTTAAACGTAAGCCTTCGAAGTCCTTCACTCCGATAACCTTCGAATACCTCCAACATAAATGTAATATTTACGAAGGTTATTGGTACCGAAAACCTTCATTTTTATTAATAAAACGTAATACTCCGGAGGTTATTGATATCGATAACCTTCAATAACCTTCACTTTATCATAATAAACGTAATATTTGCGAAGGTTATTGGTCCGATAACCTTCAATAACCTTTGAAAACGAAATTATTACAATAACCTCCGACTTAAAAAATTTCCTGATGCATCGTTTAATAACATAGATGAACAGAACGTATTTATTGTAATCTAGAACGTCGAATTAATTGCTTTAATGTTTATTTGCATTTTTTTTATTAAATTTATCGTTAAATAATGTTTTTTAATTTAATTTATTCATTTTTTTCAAAAATTACACTTTTTTTGAATATAAAATTTAATTTCAATCTTTATTATTTTCTTTTATTAACTATTATTTTACTTTTATTATAATTATTACATGAAATATATAAAAAAATATTATTTCGTTATGAATTTTTTAAAATATTAAAGTAATAAACATCATTTTTCATTCCATATCACTTTCATCTATATTGTATTCGTCCAAATTTATATCGTTTTCTTCATTAGAGTCAATATAAATTACGTCATCATCTTCGTTGTCTTCATTCATATTGTCATTGTTATCCTTTTCAAATTCCGAGGCGGATCCTGAGGATGATTCTGATTCTGATGATGAAATATAGATATTTCTATTTTTGATTTTATCCTAAATTATAACGATATTTAACGTTTTTTTTTGTTTTTCTGGTGTCTTCAATAAATTAATATCTAAATAAAACTTACTATATATTTTCTGATTTTTGATTTCATGATTACGTCTTTTATTTGTATACCTCCATTATCGGAATCAAGAGTTATTTCAATTACTCCTACGGCAAATGCAAGGAGGTATTTTGTTTTCTTAGCGGGATTTGTAAAAGCTTTTTGTAATATTCTATTACACCATGTTAGTTTTTCATCGTCATCGTCTTCATTTATTTTTTTATGTAATTTTTTGAATACTTTTCTAACTTCTTCTTTTTTTTTTCCAATCTATTATTTTTTTTTCCGTCGCGCTGGTATTAATACTTGGTAATGAATCTTCGCCAAAGGTAGAAAATATTGACGATTTAATTTTGGCCCCTCTTTGATCGAAGTTTCAATAGCAACTATATTATAAAACGTTATTTAACGTCATTTTTTATTAAATGTCATTTAATATAAAGTAAATTATTAATTAAATTATATACCTTACTATGAATACTTTTTTCAAAATACGAATTCCATCTTTTTTCCGAATATTTTGCAAGAAATCCGGGATTGGTCGAATTTATGTAGTTCCTTGTTTCTTTTTTTAATTTTTCTGAGTCTGGGTATATATCTGTTTCTATACACAGGTCGAAATCTGTATTTCGGGCACCTATCGGGCACTTATCGGGGACCTATCGGGGACCTATCGGGCCTTCCGATAGGTGTAAATAAATACTAGTCGGGGAGATATCGGTCATTTATAAAAAATCGGGTCCCCAATATATTAAAGTACCCGATATTTTTTTTTAATCAAATTTTTTATATTCCCGATAGATGTATTAAATATTACCGATATTTATTAAGATACCCGATTTTTGTAATAAATATCAGCTACCCGATATTTATTTACAACTATCGGGTGCACGATATTTATTTTACAACTATCGGGTCACCGATATGTGTAAATAAATAATATCGGGTCACCGATATGTGTAAATAATATCGGGCNTAACAACACGATATATAATGATATTTAAAGCACATCAGTAAATTTTTTTAAACGTAAGCCTTCGAAGTCCTTCACTCCGATAACCTTCGAATACCTCCAACATAAATGTAATATTTACGAAGGTTATTGGTACCGAAAACCTTCATTTTTATTAATAAAACGTAATACTCCGGAGGTTATTGATATCGATAACCTTCAATAACCTTCACTTTATCATAATAAACGTAATATTTGCGAAGGTTATTGGTCCGATAACCTTCAATAACCTTTGAAAACGAAATTATTACAATAACCTCCGACTTAAAAAATTTCCTGATGCATCGTTTAATAACATAGATGAACAGAACGTATTTATTGTAATCTAGAACGTCGAATTAATTGCTTTAATGTTTATTTGCATTTTTTTTATTAAATTTATCGTTAAATAATGTTTTTTAATTTAATTTATTCATTTTTTTCAAAAATTACACTTTTTTTGAATATAAAATTTAATTTCAATCTTTATTATTTTCTTTTATTAACTATTATTTTACTTTTATTATAATTATTACATGAAATATATAAAAAAATATTATTTCGTTATGAATTTTTTAAAATATTAAAGTAATAAACATCATTTTTCATTCCATATCACTTTCATCTATATTGTATTCGTCCAAATTTATATCGTTTTCTTCATTAGAGTCAATATAAATTACGTCATCATCTTCGTTGTCTTCATTCATATTGTCATTGTTATCCTTTTCAAATTCCGAGGCGGATCCTGAGGATGATTCTGATTCTGATGATGAAATATAGATATTTCTATTTTTGATTTTATCCTAAATTATAACGATATTTAACGTTTTTTTTTGTTTTTCTGGTGTCTTCAATAAATTAATATCTAAATAAAACTTACTATATATTTTCTGATTTTTGATTTCATGATTACGTCTTTTATTTGTATACCTCCATTATCGGAATCAAGAGTTATTTCAATTACTCCTACGGCAAATGCAAGGAGGTATTTTGTTTTCTTAGCGGGATTTGTAAAAGCTTTTTGTAATATTCTATTACACCATGTTAGTTTTTCATCGTCATCGTCTTCATTTATTTTTTTATGTAATTTTTTGAATACTTTTCTAACTTCTTCTTTTTTTTTTCCAATCTATTATTTTTTTTTCCGTCGCGCTGGTATTAATACTTGGTAATGAATCTTCGCCAAAGGTAGAAAATATTGACGATTTAATTTTGGCCCCTCTTTGATCGAAGTTTCAATAGCAACTATATTATAAAACGTTATTTAACGTCATTTTTTATTAAATGTCATTTAATATAAAGTAAATTATTAATTAAATTATATACCTTACTATGAATACTTTTTTCAAAATACGAATTCCATCTTTTTTCCGAATATTTTGCAAGAAATCCGGGATTGGTCGAATTTATGTAGTTCCTTGTTTCTTTTTTTAATTTTTCTGAGTCTGGGTATATATCTGTTTCTATACACAGGTCGAAATCTGTATTTCGGGCACCTATCGGGCACTTATCGGGGACCTATCGGGGACCTATCGGGCCTTCCGATAGGTGTAAATAAATACTAGTCGGGGAGATATCGGTCATTTATAAAAAATCGGGTCCCCAATATATTAAAGTACCCGATATTTTTTTTTAATCAAATTTTTTATATTCCCGATAGATGTATTAAATATTACCGATATTTATTAAGATACCCGATTTTTGTAATAAATATCAGCTACCCGATATTTATTTACAACTATCGGGTGCACGATATTTATTTTACAACTATCGGGTCACCGATATGTGTAAATAAATAATATCGGGTCACCGATATGTGTAAATAATATCGGGCACCCGATATACATTTTAGCATATCATGTTTTTAACCTTTATTTACGCTTATCAGAAACACAATATTGAATTTCTCGTGTTCAAATATAATATTTACTTCTCAAATCAAGTTTAAATCAAGTTTTCATACATGCTAAGAGATTATTTAAAACAATAAAAATATAACTATGCTTTATTATTTATATGAAAATAATATATATAATGTAAATAAAATAAAATAAATTAAACAATAAATCTTCTATTCAACGGAATTATTGAGACATAATTATCGCTTTTTCCCACTCGATAATTTATCTTAATTGCTCGACCATATATTCTATNTAATAATATAATAAACTACTATAGCTAACAACACGATATATAATGATATTTAAAGCACATCAGTAAATTTTTTTAAACGTAAGCCTTCGAAGTCCTTCACTCCGATAACCTTCGAATACCTCCAACATAAATGTAATATTTACGAAGGTTATTGGTACCGAAAACCTTCATTTTTATTAATAAAACGTAATACTCCGGAGGTTATTGATATCGATAACCTTCAATAACCTTCACTTTATCATAATAAACGTAATATTTGCGAAGGTTATTGGTCCGATAACCTTCAATAACCTTTGAAAACGAAATTATTACAATAACCTCCGACTTAAAAAATTTCCTGATGCATCGTTTAATAACATAGATGAACAGAACGTATTTATTGTAATCTAGAACGTCGAATTAATTGCTTTAATGTTTATTTGCATTTTTTTTATTAAATTTATCGTTAAATAATGTTTTTTAATTTAATTTATTCATTTTTTTCAAAAATTACACTTTTTTTGAATATAAAATTTAATTTCAATCTTTATTATTTTCTTTTATTAACTATTATTTTACTTTTATTATAATTATTACATGAAATATATAAAAAAATATTATTTCGTTATGAATTTTTTAAAATATTAAAGTAATAAACATCATTTTTCATTCCATATCACTTTCATCTATATTGTATTCGTCCAAATTTATATCGTTTTCTTCATTAGAGTCAATATAAATTACGTCATCATCTTCGTTGTCTTCATTCATATTGTCATTGTTATCCTTTTCAAATTCCGAGGCGGATCCTGAGGATGATTCTGATTCTGATGATGAAATATAGATATTTCTATTTTTGATTTTATCCTAAATTATAACGATATTTAACGTTTTTTTTTGTTTTTCTGGTGTCTTCAATAAATTAATATCTAAATAAAACTTACTATATATTTTCTGATTTTTGATTTCATGATTACGTCTTTTATTTGTATACCTCCATTATCGGAATCAAGAGTTATTTCAATTACTCCTACGGCAAATGCAAGGAGGTATTTTGTTTTCTTAGCGGGATTTGTAAAAGCTTTTTGTAATATTCTATTACACCATGTTAGTTTTTCATCGTCATCNGTAAATAATATCGGGCACCCGATATACATTTTAGCATATCATGTTTTTAACCTTTATTTACGCTTATCAGAAACACAATATTGAATTTCTCGTGTTCAAATATAATATTTACTTCTCAAATCAAGTTTAAATCAAGTTTTCATACATGCTAAGAGATTATTTAAAACAATAAAAATATAACTATGCTTTATTATTTATATGAAAATAATATATATAATGTAAATAAAATAAAATAAATTAAACAATAAATCTTCTATTCAACGGAATTATTGAGACATAATTATCGCTTTTTCCCACTCGATAATTTATCTTAATTGCTCGACCATATATTCTATGCACTGCTATAATTGAATCTTGACCTTCCTCACAGTATTCTGCTTTCCATAATTCTGTATTTGNATTTTTGATTTTATCCTAAATTATAACGATATTTAACGTTTTTTTTTGTTTTTCTGGTGTCTTCAATAAATTAATATCTAAATAAAACTTACTATATATTTTCTGATTTTTGATTTCATGATTACGTCTTTTATTTGTATACCTCCATTATCGGAATCAAGAGTTATTTCAATTACTCCTACGGCAAATGCAAGGAGGTATTTTGTTTTCTTAGCGGGATTTGTAAAAGCTTTTTGTAATATTCTATTACACCATGTTAGTTTTTCATCGTCATCGTCTTCATTTATTTTTTTATGTAATTTTTTGAATACTTTTCTAACTTCTTCTTTTTTTTTTCCAATCTATTATTTTTTTTTCCGTCGCGCTGGTATTAATACTTGGTAATGAATCTTCGCCAAAGGTAGAAAATATTGACGATTTAATTTTGGCCCCTCTTTGATCGAAGTTTCAATAGCAACTATATTATAAAACGTTATTTAACGTCATTTTTTATTAAATGTCATTTAATATAAAGTAAATTATTAATTAAATTATATACCTTACTATGAATACTTTTTTCAAAATACGAATTCCATCTTTTTTCCGAATATTTTGCAAGAAATCCGGGATTGGTCGAATTTATGTAGTTCCTTGTTTCTTTTTTTAATTTTTCTGAGTCTGGGTNTAAATAAAATAAAATAAATTAAACAATAAATCTTCTATTCAACGGAATTATTGAGACATAATTATCGTTTTTTCCCACTCGATAATTTATCTTAATTGCTCGACCATATATTCTATGCACTGCTATAATTGAATCTTGACCTTCCTCACAGTATTCTGCTTTCCATAATTCTGTATTTGACTTTTCAGGTTCCATAAATTTATGTTTAAATCGTATATTAGAGGAAGGCGCATTTTTATACCATTTGACATATGCTAAAAGATGTGTTTTGGGTCTTTTTGGAAGTGTTAGAGTATGTTCGAAATAATATTGTACCTCTCCAGGATAAATATCACTGCTTCCATCTCTGTATGCATCCGGAATTATATAGAGGCGTTCTAGGACGCTATATATACGAAACGTCTGGAGAACGCACTAGAACGGTGCGTTCTAGTACGCTATATATACGAAACGTTCGGAGAACGCACTAGAACGGCATATTTAATACGCTATATGAACGTAGGTGGTGTTCGTAGGACGCTATAGATCGGTGTATTTTAGACGCACTAGAACGTTTATATTTAATTCCTGATGTGCTTTCCACTTCACTAATATAATTGCATTATTTTCATGTCGTCCAGCGATCATGGACCCAAATATTTCATTACCAATTATTAATCTTGCATGTTGATTCATAGTTACTTCCATACACGCATTTACATCCTTCTTTTTTCTATTATATAATGTTGCATACCATTCGCATAATATTTTTTGAACTTCTATAGGAATACTATACCTGCCACCCAAATTCAAAATCCAAATGTCAAAATCCCAAATGCCAAAATCCCAAATCCCAAATCCCAAATTATAATTAGTATTTTTTGCTGAAATCCCAAATCCCAAATCCCAAATACTAGTAATTTGTGCATTTTGGCGTCCCAAATCCCAAATTATTTGGGATTTGGGCAACACGTATAAGGAATACTTTCTTTTTCATGCGAAGGCGTCAGCATACGTTCTGGTATAAGTTCAGTGCCATAGATCTTATTAGATATATCATGTCTCATTGAGATAAAATACTGTAACTCTTCTCTATCAAATTCATTAGTTACAGCTAAACTGCCGGCAGCTTTCTTTGGAGAAAGAAATTGATGGGACTTCTCTAGGAGACCAGATGTCCATTGACGTGTCAGATGATAATCCACAAGCGAATTTTTAAGAACAATTCGCATAAGTTCAGGTTCGATCTGTCAATTACTGTTGAGATATGAACCTATGAAAAGATTTGTGTTAAAATTTTATTTATTATAATTTCGTACACCCGATATGTGTGGCTTACCTATGTATCTATTTAATCGCTCGTACGGGAATAATCAAAAACTATAAACAGAGCCATAATCCCGTATGTATTCAGGAATATGCATTGATAAATGGATATTACTTGTAATAAATTCAGGCCTATAGGTTTTTCTATATTTATTGACATATCCCTTAATCTTTCTTGGGCTTCTTGCAGATCATCTTCAGTAACAAATCTAGCAACCAATAAGTTACACGCCCGAACAAAATGTCCCAATATCTTTCTATCATTATCATCTAACATGTCCCATAAAATTGTTGTTGCATATATCATAATAAAGGTCTTCCATTGGTCAGCAGTGAGCTTTGAAAATTCTTCTCCGATAGCAATCTTTGAAGGGATTCGACCAATATCAGATGGAAGTTGAACGCTATCCATCCTTTTTTGTGCTGTACGAAGTTGCTCAGAATTTAACTTATTTTCTTTAATAAATATGGATTGAATAATCCATTTTGCAATTCCAAGGAACAAGCAATGCATTGGATCCACTACTGCAAATCTGATCGGATCCATGTAAGGGAGACGAAGCAATTCAGACCATTGCACTCTGTTTATTTTAAAATGAGCTTCTCTTGTTCCTCTGGTGTCACATTTAAGCTATTCTTGAGCATATTGTCTATGTTTTTGGGGGTCTGCAGATTCTGTAATCCATTGTTCATAATCATGCATGCCACCATAATGAGTTTTTTTGAACTTCTCACTATATCGGCTTCTTTTCGGGCACCTGTGACATTTCATTACTGCAGATCCATGCCCAAATAACTTTCGTATAGCTGGAATATCGGAAGAACCTACTATTATTGCAACTCTTATATCGAGCCCATCTTTATTTTCAAATGTAACAGGAACTTTCCACCCTTCCCATAATTCCTTAAGTTCATCAACTATCGGAGATAAATAATGGTTTATTTGGTTTTTATCGACTTCCTTAGGTCCAGGTAGAAAGCCTAAATAAATAATATTTTCAGGTTTATTTCTTTCTGCCCTCGGAAGATTACATATCAAAGCATAAATAGCACCAGTGCTATGTTGTGTATATTTAAAGGGTTGGAACCAGTCCAAATTTATTAATAGACCTAAATTCGAGGTAGCAATTTCTTTACTAAAAAATTTGCTTCCATCAAAAGGAAATGTATTCCATACTTTTCCATCATATATATCGGCATAAATATTATTATCATAATTTCTTGTACCCGATTGTTCTAGCATTTTTTCAAAACTGGATCTTTGGTACAAGAGACTTAATTGTTGCTTAATTGAGGGCTTAGGGTATAGCATTTGGGGGATAGCTACCATATTTTTCATATTTTTTTTGAGGGAGGAGAGTTCATTATTGCATAACTTCTTACGAGAAGATACCGGATTATTAGGATATTCTTCATAATGGCAATTCATAATTGTCAACTTATTGTTTTCTTTATAATTGCATATAATTTTAGAATCATATAATTTATGACAGTTTGTACAAACTGCTATTCTTAATTTTGGTTGAAAAATTCCTAAGCTCTTTTTTGCTAAATACAAAGATGCAGGAAATTCCCAGAACTTAGAATCATCTATAGATTTGAGCATAACATTTAAAAATTTAATTAACGCCTCCAGGGCATT
>PQFF01000178.1:232104-253037 GCA_003547095.1 Diversispora epigaea | reverse complement strand
ATAAGCGAAACTGTGATCAAACATAATATCTACATTCAAAAATATAGAGTCAATGTTCTTAGGCTTTATAAATCAATAAAAAATTTAATAAAATAATTGTTTGTTTAATTTTTTGTAATAATGATTATTAACTATTCGCTTTAAATTAAATCAAGATCTTCCAAAATATTTTAAAATAAATTTTTATTCACGTATTAATATACTTTCTACATATGTACATTGATTATGATTTGAACATAAATAGTTTAAGATATAGATTAATTTACAATTAAATCTTACTACAGTATTCAAAAGAAAAAATGTTTTGTTGAAAAGAGAAAGAATAAAGGAAATATACTGTAGGATTTGACACCATCTATTACTTTAATAGTTTCACTTATAAAAAAAGTCTATACTAAACTAAAATAATCCATGTCCTGTTTATAATGTAATTTATAAAAGCTTGATTATTAAATTACTGAATTAAAATACAATAATAGCTCGAGGAAATTACAACTAAATCTATGAGTTACCTTATCTTGTGTTCATAATCTATACTAAATTGAACCAATTTACTGAGTTCCATGTTGTTTTGTGTATATTCCGCTTGTAATGTAATTTATAGAAGGTTATAAAAGTTTATTATTAAACTACTGATTCAAAAATATAATAGATTGAGGAAATTACAATTAAATCGTTTTATAATTTACCTTAAATCGTCAAAGCAAAAAGAGTTTGCTATGTATAAATCGGTTTTCAGTCCAAGGTATTGCAATAACAATAAAGTTTTACAAATTAACTTAATAATAAGACAGCGTATTAATTAAAGGAATAATCAAATAATATTTGAAGTTTTACGTCGCGAAAAAAATTTATTGAATAATAAAATAATAAAATTTGTGCCGCAAAATCACTAAATCACTAAATCAGGAACACAAAATTTCCACCAATAAAATTTGGTCACGACACCCATGCGACATGTCGCATATGCGACAAAAAACAAAACCCTATATTATTATTAGAGGTGCAGACTTATAGTGAGGTCATGACACCCCTTCAAGTCACGGCATAGACGTAGATGTGACGTATATTTTTTATTTTTTAAAGAATTGCCATAAGTCATGACTATAGTAGTAAGATGTAACTATAGTTGTAAGACGTGACTGTAGTAATAAGACGTAACTATAGTAGTAAGACGTGATTGTAGTAGCAAGACGTGACTGTGGTAGTGAGATATAGTTGTATATTATAGTCATGTGTTATAACTATAGTCATATATATAAATATTTTATATAATTATTTCGATAATAATTATCAAATAATTATTTCGAGAATAATTATTATCAAAATAATTGTTATCGAAATAATTAATTATTGATAATATCGAATTATCGAAATAATTATTATTATCAATAATTAATTATTTCGAAATAATTATTTCGATAATAATTATTTTGATAATAATTATTTTTTAAATAATTATTTTAAAATTATTATTTTAATAATAATTATCAAATAATTATTTCGAGAATAATTATTATCAAAATAATTGTTATCGAAATAATTAATTATTGATAATATCGAATTATCGAAATAATTATTATTATCAATAATTAATTATTTCGAAATAATTATTTCGATAATAATTATTTTGATAATAATTATTTTTTAAATAATTATTTTAAAATTATTATTTTAATAATAATTATCAAATAATTATTTTTTAAATAATTATTATCAAAATAATATAATTAATTATTGATAATAATAATTATTAATAATTATCAATAATTATTACTATAATTATTATCGAATTATCGAAATAATAATTATTATTGATTATTATTATCGAATTATCGATATAATAATTATTATTAATTATTATTATTATTTTGATAATAATTATCAAATAATTATTTCAAGAATAATTATTAATTATCATTAATAATTATTTCGATAATAATTATTAATTATCATTATAATAATGATTAATTATCGATAATAATTATTTCAATAATTAGTTATTAAATTAATTAAATCAATTATTACTATATTGATTATATTATCGGAATAATAATTAATTATAGTAATAATTTAAATAATTGATTATAATTAATTATTATCGATAATAATTAAATATAAACATATGACCATAGTTACGACACACGACCATGGGCACGACACACGACCATAGTCACGTCTTACTACTATGATCACGTCTTACTACTATGATCACGTCTTACTACATTGTGACAAATTGACGTGAAAATTGAGATGAAGATGTGACTCAGATCCTAGCATAAGTCTGCACCTCTAATTATTATATCATTTTTACGATATCAAAAATATCAAAGAGTAACGTAATGATATCAAAAATATCAAAGAATAACGTACGTAATGATATCAAAAATATCAAAGAATAACGTAATTCTTAAAAATCGACTACCCGAAAAATAGAATATATAAAGAATCACTTTTTTCTTCATTTTTTTTTTAAAAAATATTATTTTAATTAAATTAGAATTAAATTAGATAGTTAATAAAATAATATTTTTTCAATTTTCAAAATGACCAAATCTCATAAAGCAAAAAAAAGCAAGAAAAGCAAAAAAAGCAAAAAGATTCTCTATCACGTCCCCCATTAAGGCAATAAAAAAAAATCAAAAAAATAAAATAACAAAAAAACGTAATATTAAATATTTTAATTTTTATAATATTTAAATTATAATTAATATTAATAACGAATATAATTTTATATATTTAATAGAAATTTCCCAATTAGGTCATTTTTATTACGACTTAATGACAAAAAAGAAAAATAAAAAAGCATCATCGTCATCGTCGTCATCGTCGTCGTCGTCGTCATCGTCGTCTTCGTCATCATCATCATCATCATCATCATCATCATCAACCACTAGTTCCTCAGAACAAGTGTCGCAATCTTTGATTTCTTCATCATCTTCTGACGAAGATAAAAGAATCAAACCCCTAGATGACGAATCTTATAAAAGAATTAAAGTAAGTATATATAACAAATTTTATATTAGTTGTGTCTATCGGGGACACGATTAACATACAAATAACAATTTTGTAGAAAGAAGTTTTTCTTGTAGTTGATTCTGAAATGAACACAGTGTATCAAATTAATAATCGCTTAACTTGGGCTGCTCAAAAGCATGATGTGATTACGAAGTTGCTACCTCCACTCAAAAGAAAAATTAATAAAAAGTACAAAGTTACAGGAGCAGAAATCATAAAAATGCTACAAAGGCGTCATCGGTCACGCCATAGAGTAAATAATATTGGTAATCAAGGGCCAAGAGCAGTTATTAATGATAGCAGACGAAAATTAAAGAATACGGCAATGAATGATGTAAGTTCTTTTTTTAATTTTCTAAAAAACGTACATATCGGAAATAATATATATATATTTATATGTTAATAGAAAAAGAAAAGAAGGAGGAGAGCAGTAGATTTTATGATGCAAGGAGGTAACAAGTATATAAAACGATATCCGAAAAAAGATTTATCTAAAATCTTAAATAATTCCGGTTACCATTCGGAAGAATGGGAAGAAACAGATGATGGGACAACCGCGACCGCAANATAATATAATAATAATAATAATAATAATAATAATAATAATGATAATAATGATAATAATGATAGTAATAATAATAATGATAATGATAATAATAATGATAATAATAATAGTAATGAAAAAACAACATCAATTTATGTATATGAAAAATAGTGGCGATCGGATGCTGTAAGTAAATAATAATATATATATTTTTTACACCTATCGGGGATATTATTAATGTGTTTTTTTTTTTTAGCTCATAAAACTTTTTAACGAAAGGATCGATCCTGTCGTTAAAGATGTATGCAAAAAACAGCAAAAACAAAGAATCAGAAACGTAGCGTCCAAGATTAACAGAGACGGTGTTACCGACGGAGGTTTATCCTTCTTAATAAACATGTGGGATGAACAGAAACTCTTGAAATAATATTAAAGATATTATTCAAGGAAACTATTAGTCAAAATAGAAACAACTACTACTAATAGGTAGATTCTAGAAGTTAAATAACTACTGTTAATAAGTGTATTGATTAGTGTTAACTACTAATATCACGAGACAACGCTCCAAATGATAAAGTAGACGATTCAATACAAAGGGTTTGGTTATTATTAATAAGACAATAATACTAGTAATTTCAAGGTAATAATAANTAATAATAATAATGATAATGATAATAATAATGATAATAATAATAGTAATGAAAAAACAACATCAATTTATGTATATGAAAAATAGTGGCGATCGGATGCTGTAAGTAAATAATAATATATATATTTTTTACACCTATCGGGGATATTATTAATGTGTTTTTTTTTTTTAGCTCATAAAACTTTTTAACGAAAGGATCGATCCTGTCGTTAAAGATGTATGCAAAAAACAGCAAAAACAAAGAATCAGAAACGTAGCGTCCAAGATTAACAGAGACGGTGTTACCGACGGAGGTTTATCCTTCTTAATAAACATGTGGGATGAACAGAAACTCTTGAAATAATATTAAAGATATTATTCAAGGAAACTATTAGTCAAAATAGAAACAACTACTACTAATAGGTAGATTCTAGAAGTTAAATAACTACTGTTAATAAGTGTATTGATTAGTGTTAACTACTAATATCACGAGACAACGCTCCAAATGATAAAGTAGACGATTCAATACAAAGGGTTTGGTTATTATTAATAAGACAATAATACTAGTAATTTCAAGGTAATAATAACCTTTATTAATGGTAATTGCAGATACAAAAGAGACTAATTTACAAATAAATTAGTTACAAAAGGCTTCCTAATTAAAGGATAGAATCCTAAACTAACGAATTCTAAATCTGACTAAAACCGACTGCCTTTGCCTCAGGCCAAAATTCATCCTTTATATAACTAATTTTTTTGGGTCCTTTGGGTCCTTTAGGTCCTTTGGGTCCTTTAGGTCCTTTGGATTCTTTGGGTCCTTTAGGTCCTTTAGGTCCTTTGAATCCTCGTAATACATGATTTACATATTAATTTACTACTATCTATGGTAAATCTATTACAGGACACAGCTACACTACACAACTACATATTTGTAAATCAATTTGTCTTTCATATTACAGATGAGAATATAAATAAATAATAAATACTTAAATAAATACTAACTAAATATAAATATAATAATAAATAATAAATAATATAAGTCAATAATATATAATAATAATTAAAATATGTT
This sequence comes from Diversispora epigaea, assembly GCA_003547095.1. Taxonomy (NCBI): domain Eukaryota; kingdom Fungi; phylum Glomeromycota; class Glomeromycetes; order Diversisporales; family Diversisporaceae; genus Diversispora; species Diversispora epigaea. The sequence goes on along the minus strand of PQFF01000178.1, from coordinate 247,775 downwards.
TACTACGGTAACAGTTACCCTCCCAATTAATTCATAAGTCCTCTTATGACCTTATATTCACCGAAATATCTCTAATAGCCTGTACAAAAGGCATGAAGTTATTGTCGAAGTTGTTTTTACTCATTCGAGCCATTACATATAAAGATAGGTAATTTGTTCTATAAATTTGTTCCCTATCATCCTGAAATACTTTATAAGTTCTCATCGCTCCCAAGTAATAACGATATTCATCAGAGATATCATTTTGTTGCACATAATCCAACCATGACATTCGAGGTAGAGTTCTAAAACTTAATAACTCTCCTAAATAATAAGTATACATTAATGTCTTGATTCGATTACGATGGATAATTTCTTGTCTTAACAATTGAAATACTGTATCGATGGACTGTTCCCAAGGGTCGGTAAGTTTGTATGGGTCTATTTGCTAGATAGGTACAATTCCTTCAATATTCAAAAGGTCTTGTTTATATAAATGCATTTTGTCTAAGAATCGCTGGTTTCGTGTCATGCTGACTAAATTTTCTAAAAGTAGAGAATCTGTTGTTTAAATATTGATTAAAGTTACACATAGTATTTCTATTTTTGGTAACCTAATTTCTATTAATTTTCTATTAAGCCTTTATATAATTTTAGTCGATCAGCATGTATCAATTCCTTCAGGGGTTGATTAAATTGATTTTTCAGGGCATAAGCTCCCTTATCTAAGCATTTACTAATGATAAATGGTCCTTTCCATCGGGTATCAAGTTTTCCAGACCATTGTTTATCCAACCGAGAGTCATACATTAAAACTTTGTCACCTTCTTTATATTTGACAATCCGTGGCATTTTCTCCAAGTGTCGTCGTTCTTGCGACTTTTGTGACTTTTGTATATTATCTCTAGCTTTTTGTCGATGAACTGGTAATTGATCGATTAGTTCATAAGCTCATTGCAGGATAGTATCCTCAAGATCATACTCAACAATTTCTTGTTGACCATCGATTTCAATTGGTAATCGGGCTTCTCTTCCATGGTTTAGAAAGAATGGAGTATATTTAGTGGTGTTTTGTTTATTTGTCCGATAAGCAAATAATATACATCAGGAAATTTTTTATGTCAGAGGTTATTGTAATAATTTCGTTTTCAAAGGTTATTGAAGGTTATTGAACCAATAACCTTCGCAAATATTACGTTTATTATGATAAAGTGAAGGTTATTGAAGGTTATCGATATCAATAACCTCCGGAGTATTACGTTTTATTAATAAAAATGAAGGTTTTCGGTACCAATAACCTTCGTAAATATTACGTTTATGTTGGAGGTATTCGAAGGTTATCAGATAACATTATGTATTGGGTTTCTTTATTGGTTTCATTATTGTTCTTTATTGTTCCTTTATAAAAAAAAAATGCAAATGATCTGTTTACACTATAGAGTAAAGGACTCCGAAGGCTTACGTTTAAAAAAATTTACTGATGTAGAAGTTATATAATTATCCCAATTCATAGGATCTCGGACTTTCTTTAAACCTTCACAAAGTGTCTGATTAAAACGTTCCACTAGTCCATTAGTTTGCGGATGATATGGTGATGAAAAGCGATGTTCCATCCTAAATTTATCACTCAACTCATCAATTACTTTATTTTTAAAATGTGTGCCTTGATCGGATATTAAAACTGTCGGGGCACCATGTCGACAAATAATTTCATCATAAATAAACTGAGCAACAGCTTCGGCAGTTGCATTTGTCAAAGGTTTCGCTTCTGGCCATTTTGTAAGGTAATCCATAGCAACTACAATATATTGGTTTCCTCGTGGGTAACTGATAAAGGTCCTACGATATCGATTCCGATTTGTTCAAAAGGTTGTCCAACAGGTATAATATGTAAAGGTTCCGTCCTTTTTGGTCTTCCAAACCTTTGGCAAGAGTCACAACTTTGAACATTTGATTCCAATAATATTTATCCTTAACTCGATTATAAGTGGCTTCTATGCCTAAATGTCCTGATGTGGGGTGGTTATGCATCATATATAACAGGGGTTCCATTTCATATCTCCCTATTACTTTGATGAATTGCTGATTATTTCTTCGTGGTTTCTTAAATAACTGCCCATTGTATAATTGAAAATGCTTCACTTTATTTAAAAATTGTTTACGCTCTCGAGGTGATTGGGGTTCAGGAAATGTTTGATTATTTAAATAATTATAAAATTGTTTGTATAGGGTTAAATCCATATTGATTTGATTACTTTAATAAACTCTAATAAATGTTTTTGCCAAGACACCGACAACTTGGTCCGAATTGTATTTTACGTCGGATTTATTTTTTTTATATAATTAATTGTTCAATCAAAGACGGGATAACGCATCAGCGTTAGTATTTTCTTTTCCTGGTTTGTGTTGTACTTCAAAATCATACGGTTGTAAGCGTAATATCCATCTCGCCAATCTTCTTTTCGGTACACTCGAATATAACCATTTTAATGCGGAATGGTCGGTTATTAAAACAAAATGTTTAAATCCTAGATAAGAATAGAAATGTTCAACTGCCCAAATAACAGCTAAACATTCGAGCTCAGTTGCGCCATACTGTTTTTGCGCTCCAATAAGACTTTTACTAGTGTAAGCAATAACTTTTTCATGTCCTTCATCTAGGGATGGTAGGCGCAATACGAATTGAGCCAGGAATTTAGCCAGATTTAATTTAGCCAATTGAGCCTGGAATTTAGCCACGGCGCAATCAGGCGCAATGGCTAAATTCTGGCGCAAAGGCTAAATAATGGCGCAATTCTGATTGGCTGGCGCAATTATAAAATTTATTAAATAATTATTTTTAAATTTTTAAAAATAATTAATTTTAGCTTTAATTTCAAATTAATTTTACGTAACTAGGAGCGATTTTCTACTATGATATTCCTATGACAGATCGAAAGATCTGGTTCTTAGCTACAAGATGATATATATTTCATTTTTGTAACATTAAAATTGACCAAATTATAGCTATTTTAAAACAATATATTAAAATGTTAATATCGGTAAAATTAATTAATAATTTTATCTGATTAACCTTTTGTCACGTGACCAAAATTGCGCCAGCCAATCAGAAATTGCGCCTGAATTTAGCCAGAAAAAAATTAATTAGCCTTTGAGCCAAAATTTAGCCGGCGCAATTTAATTAGCCTTTGAGCCAGAATTTAGCCAGAATTTAGCTGGCGCAAAATTAATTAGCCAAAGGCGCAATTATTGAGCCAGCCTTCATATCAATTGAGCCTTCCACCCTTACCTTCATCATTGCGTTGGCTTAACACAGCTCCTAACCCTTGTGCAGAACCATCAGTAGTTAAATAGAAGGTTCAGGTAAAATCAGGGTAGGATAAAATTGGTTCGGTAATTAACTTTCCCTTTAAAGCATCAAAGGACTGTTGACATTTCTCAGTCCATTCTAATTCGGAATCTTTTTGCAACAATTTATTGAGCAGTTGGGCAATTGTTGAAAAGTCCTTAATAAACTTTCTATAGTAGGACGCNGGTCCGAATTGTATTTTACGTCGGATTTATTTTTTTTATATAATTAATTGTTCAATCAAAGACGGGATAACGCATCAGCGTTAGTATTTTCTTTTCCTGGTTTGTGTTGTACTTCAAAATCATACGGTTGTAAGCGTAATATCCATCTCGCCAATCTTCTTTTCGGTACACTCGAATATAACCATTTTAATGCGGAATGGTCGGTTATTAAAACAAAATGTTTAAATCCTAGATAAGAATAGAAATGTTCAACTGCCCAAATAACAGCTAAACATTCGAGCTCAGTTGCGCCATACTGTTTTTGCGCTCCAATAAGACTTTTACTAGTGTAAGCAATAACTTTTTCATGTCCTTCATCTAGGGATGGTAGGCGCAATACGAATTGAGCCAGGAATTTAGCCAGATTTAATTTAGCCAATTGAGCCTGGAATTTAGCCACGGCGCAATCAGGCGCAATGGCTAAATTCTGGCGCAAAGGCTAAATAATGGCGCAATTCTGATTGGCTGGCGCAATTATAAAATTTATTAAATAATTATTTTTAAATTTTTAAAAATAATTAATTTTAGCTTTAATTTCAAATTAATTTTACGTAACTAGGAGCGATTTTCTACTATGATATTCCTATGACAGATCGAAAGATCTGGTTCTTAGCTACAAGATGATATATATTTCATTTTTGTAACATTAAAATTGACCAAATTATAGCTATTTTAAAACAATATATTAAAATGTTAATATCGGTAAAATTAATTAATAATTTTATCTGATTAACCTTTTGTCACGTGACCAAAATTGCGCCAGCCAATCAGAAATTGCGCCTGAATTTAGCCAGAAAAAAATTAATTAGCCTTTGAGCCAAAATTTAGCCGGCGCAATTTAATTAGCCTTTGAGCCAGAATTTAGCCAGAATTTAGCTGGCGCAAAATTAATTAGCCAAAGGCGCAATTATTGAGCCAGCCTTCATATCAATTGAGCCTTCCACCCTTACCTTCATCATTGCGTTGGCTTAACACAGCTCCTAACCCTTGTGCAGAACCATCAGTAGTTAAATAGAAGGTTCAGGTAAAATCAGGGTAGGATAAAATTGGTTCGGTAATTAACTTTCCCTTTAAAGCATCAAAGGACTGTTGACATTTCTCAGTCCATTCTAATTCGGAATCTTTTTGCAACAATTTATTGAGCAGTTGGGCAATTGTTGAAAAGTCCTTAATAAACTTTCTATAGTAGGACGCTAATCCTAAGAAACTGCGGACTTTAGTTCTAGTGGTTAGTATTGGAAAGTTTTTGACTTTTTCAATTTTTGCGGGATCGGCCATAATTCCATCTCCACTGACAATATGTCCCAGAAATTCCAATTTAGGTTGTAAGAAGTGACATTTGTCAGGTCCAAGTTTTAATCTGGCGGCTCGTAGTCGTTAAAACACTTTTCCCAATTTATTTAAGTGTTCGTCAAAAGTTTTCAAGTAAATGTTGATGTCATCAAGGTAAACAATAACTCCTTGATATAACATATCATTTAAGACATGATCCATGAGACGTTGGAAAGTAGCTGGAGCATTGGTGAGTCCAAAGGGCATCACGGTGAACTCATAAGTTCCTTGTTTAGTAATAAATGCAGTTTTATCCTGGTCCTTTGGATCCATTTCCACCTGCCAATATCCACTAGCAAGGTCGAGAGTAGTAAACCATTTTGCATCTCGAAGGGCATCCAGCATATCCTCAATGCGGGGAATTGGGTAGGCATCTTTTTGTGTTTCGGTATTCAACTTTCGGTAATCCACACAAAATCTCAATTTGCCATTTTTCTTTTTGACAAGAACGACAGGAGAGGCCCAAGGGCTTTTAGATCTTTTTATTAAACCCTTGTCCAACATTCTGTCAAGTTCCTCCTTAATAAATTGGTCTTCGTCCGGATGTGTTCGGTAGAAGCGTTGTTTAATTGGTTTTGCTTTTCCTACATTAGTTCGTCCCAATGAACTAACATCGTTAGCAAATAAATCTTTATTTCGCTCCATTAATTTATCAAATTTTTGTTGTTGGTGATTATTTAGTTGACCAATGTCCAATTCATTTTTATTTAATTTTTCACTTAGGAACACAGGCACGGTATCCTCATCGCTCTCATCATCGTGATCTTCAATTGTTGTATTTTTGAAAATAATTTCGTCATCATCTTCGGTATTTTCAATAAGTTCAGAAAGCTCTTCCTTAGTTTCTTTAGAACAGTTAGCAGGAACGGTAAGAGTTTTTCCTCGCCATCTGAGGGTTAATTCTTGGTCGCTCAAATTGTACAAAGCATTAGCTTTCATTAGCCAATTGTTTCCTAATAACAAGGAATAAGTAGCGGCATCAATTACTTCCACATCGATAGGAATAGTTTGGCCTTGGATAGTAATTGGTAAATCACGGATAACTCCTAAGGGTTGAGTTTTCTTTCCAGTAGCGGGTAAGATAATACTTTTTGAGGCTTCTTCAATTTCATAACCTAATTGTTCCATAGCATCGCGAGTAACAATACTAATTGCTGCGCCACTGTCAACAATAGTAAGCACAGTGTAAACTCCTACTGCGACGTTACATTTTAAGGTGGTAGTTTTCAAAGAGTATTCCTGGTCTGCCAATTTAATTTCCTTCTCTTTAGGTTTTCGAAGAGCTTCAAAGAAACTTTTTCTAATAGATGGAACTTCTAAGGCATCGGCCCAAGATAAACCAGCAGGTTGGTTTTGTAGCTGTTCCACAATATCAAAATCCTTTTTCCTGAAGAGAGGTGGTCGAGTTGCATTCTCCTTTTTCTTTTCCTTATTTCCTTTCACCATTTTAATTACTTCCTTTTTCTTGGACTTTTTCTTTGGAGTGATTTCAGTTTTNTGAGGCTTCTTCAATTTCATAACCTAATTGTTCCATAGCATCGCGAGTAACAATACTAATTGCTGCGCCACTGTCAACAATAGTAAGCACAGTGTAAACTCCTACTGCGACGTTACATTTTAAGGTGGTAGTTTTCAAAGAGTATTCCTGGTCTGCCAATTTAATTTCCTTTTCTTTAGGTTTTCGGAGAGCTTCAAAGAAACTTTTCCTGATAGATGGGACTTCTAAGGCATCGGCCCAAGATAAACCAGCAGGTTGGTTTTGTAGCTGTTCCACAATATCAAAATCCTTTTTCCTGAAGAGAGGTGGTCGAGTTGCATTCTCCTTTTTCTTTTCCTTATTTCCTTTCACCATTTTAATTACTTCCTTTTTCTTGGACTTTTTCTTTGGAGTGATTTCAGTTTTAACCATTTTGGGTACTGGTACACTCGTAGTTTTAGGAAGTCCAAAGGTATTCAAACTCGGCTTTGGTTCGGGAATATTAGTTTCACGAGGTCGTTTAATAGGGGTATCCTCGTCACTACTGTCATCTCTTTCTCGTTTTCCCAGATAAGCATCATAAGCATTGAGAAGATGTTGTAAAAGTTTATCCTCTTCCTTTTCACTTTCTTCTTCGACTTCCACTAATTTGGCATGTGCGGAGTTGTCTGAATTATCCTTGCGATCAGGACAGTCCCAAGAGATATGTCCTTCCTTTCCACATTTGAAACAAGTACGAGTTTCTCGATTGTTATTTCTGTTGTTTCGATTATTTCGGTTGTTCCAATTGTTTTGTGAGGAGTTGTCGCGGTTATTTCCTCGGTTGCGATAATTAGGTTGTTGGTTAACTTGCGTAGTTAACTTTTTCATTTTTTGAATTAAATTCAATTGCATCTTCTCAAATTTCTTTGCCAAGTCATCGAGATTGTGAGCAGGGTCAAAAGTTACTTTAGTTTCCTTCTTTTTCTTTTTGAGTACTGTTTTCTTTGGTTTCCTTTCCTCTTCTTCTTCCTCTTCCTCTTCGTCTGAACTTTCAACAACTTTCTTTTTACCTTTTTGTTTACGAGGTTCAATTTCATTTACCATATCCAATCCTTCCTCATAAGCTTGGGCTAGTTCTAAAGCAGCGGCTAAGGTACCTGGGGCTTGCATGGTTATTAATGGTGCGATGTGCGATAACAATCCTTTTATGAAGAGTCGTTTATGTTGGTTAACATTAATGTCTACTCGTTTCACCAATCGTCTAAATCTTGCATAATAAGCATCAACAGTTTCTCCTGGTCGTTGACGATTGTTTTCTAATTCACGCATCCATTTATTTTTCCACCGGGTGTTACAATACTTTTCCACGAATCCGGCTTGCCAAGCAGCCCAATCAGCCATATCATTAGCGACTATTTCATCATGCCACTCTTCAGCATCGTCCTCAAGATAGGTGGCATACTTGCGAATCTTTTTCGCTTCATCCCATGCATTACTGCGGGCGACTTTCTCAAAATGGATCATCCATTGAAGAGGGTCCTGAGTTCCATCTCCATAAAATGGATCAACTCGGAGAGATGTATGGTTATGTAAGTTGTCTTCCAAGTAATCAAGTACAGCGTTTGCCATTTCGTCCTCGGTATCAGTGTCACTACTGTCGCTACTATCAGAGGCAGTTAAATGAGCTTCTGCCAATTGTTGGTTAAGGAGATTAAAGTCTATCGGTTGATAGAAGGTTCAGAGATTTCGGAGTTGGTCCCAATTGTTTGGAGGGGTGGCTACACGTGGTGTGACTTGTTCTGGTGATCGCCTAGGAGATACTGCTTGTGAGAAACTTTGAGGAGTTTCGTTAGATCGGCGTCTGTGTCGAGGAGTAGTTCCAAATGTTCCAACAGTTGCGGAGGGGGAAGTTGTTGTTGAATTACTTGCGGGTAATCTAACAGTAACTGGATTCTGATTTTCTCTTTGAATTTGTCGCTCAAGTCGACATTGTTGATATCGTTGTCTTCTTTGTTCTCTTTCTTCCGGGGTTAACCGATGAACAGTTCGCCTTGTTGAGTTTCGAGGTGTCGACTCCAAAGTGTTAACTTAAAAATTTCAATTATTCTTTGGCTTAGATCTGGTTGGTATGTTGAAGACAGTTCTTCCGTTGTCAACAAGAATATTATCACGAATCCACACGTGATGTTTAATCAAATCGAGATGATCCTTTACTCGATTGAGGTCCTTTAAAGTATAGGTTACTTCGTAGTTAGGATCCTTTTCTTCGCGAGATAATTCTCTTTCAACAATTTCAGAGAGAGCTTCGTTCTTTTGTTTGATTGCTTCGTCTACACAATCGTTGCGTCTTTTAGCAATGACAATTAACAGTATAATTTCTTTTTGCGTTTCCGCTAGAAGGCACCAAATTGTTACCGACGGAGGTTTATCCTTCTTAATAAACACGTGGGATGAACAGGAACTCTTGAAATAATATTAAAGATATTATTCAAGGAAACTATTAGTCAAAATAGAAACAACTACTACTAATAGGTAGATTCTAGAAGTTAAATAACTACTGTTAATAAGTGTATTGATTAGTGTTAACTACTAATATCACGAGACAACGCTCCAAATGATAAAGTAGACGATTCAATACAAAGGGTTTGGTTATTATTAATAAGACAATAATACTAGTAATTTCAAGGTAATAATAANGCTTAGATCTGGTTGGTATGTTGAAGACAGTTCTTCCGTTGTCAACAAGAATATTATCACGAATCCACACGTGATGTTTAATCAAATCGAGATGATCCTTTACTCGATTGAGGTCCTTTAAAGTATAGGTTACTTCGTAGTTAGGATCCTTTTCTTCGCGAGATAATTCTCTTTCAACAATTTCAGAGAGAGCTTCGTTCTTTTGTTTGATTGCTTCGTCTACACAATCGTTGCGTCTTTTAGCAATGACAATTAACAGTATAATTTCTTTTTGCGTTTCCGCTAGAAGGCACCAAATTGTTACCGACGGAGGTTTATCCTTCTTAATAAACACGTGGGATGAACAGGAACTCTTGAAATAATATTAAAGATATTATTCAAGGAAACTATTAGTCAAAATAGAAACAACTACTACTAATAGGTAGATTCTAGAAGTTAAATAACTACTGTTAATAAGTGTATTGATTAGTGTTAACTACTAATATCACGAGACAACGCTCCAAATGATAAAGTAGACGATTCAATACAAAGGGTTTGGTTATTATTAATAAGACAATAATACTAGTAATTTCAAGGTAATAATAATCTTTATTAATGGTAATTGCAGATACAAAAGAGACTAATTTACAAATAAATTAGTTACAAAAGGCTTCCTAATTAAAGGATAGAATCCTAAACTAACGAATTCTAAATCTGACTAAAACCGACTGCCTTTGCCTCAGGCCAAAATCCATCCTTTATATAACTAATTTTTTTGGGTCCTTTGGGTCCTTTAGGTCCTTTGGGTTCTTTGGGTCCTTTAGGTCCTTTAGGTCCTTTGGGTCCTCATAATACATGATTTACATATTAATTTACTACTATCCATGGTAAATCTATTACAGGACACAGCTACACTACACAACTACATATTTGTAAATCAATTTGTCTTTCGTATTACAGATGAGAATATAAATAAATAATAAATACTTAAATAAATACTAACTAAATATAAATATAATAATAAATAATAAATAATATAAGTCAATAATATATAATAATAATTAAAATATGTCTACTACAATATTACTACGGTAACAACGGGCACCCGCCAGTTGGGGCCCCGAGCTGGACTCTAAATACAGTAGCATTGATGCATGAAAATCGGGATCAATCAAAAATAGTAATTTATGATCCCGATACAGAAAAAGAAGAAAGTGAAAGAGAAGGAGAGGACAACACCAATGAGGATGATGATGATGATGGAAACGATTTAATTATAGATAATAAAAGAAAAAGAAAATCGTCATCATCATCATCAAATAAAAAAAGAAAACGAGAATCTTCAAAAAAAGATTCTAATAAAAAAAAACAAAAAAAAACAAAAAAACAAAAAAAAAAAACAAAAAAAAACAAAAAAACAAAAAAAAAAATAAAATAAAATAAAAAAAAATAATTATAATAATAATAATAACAATAATAATAGTAATAATAATAATTATGATATTATATAATTTTTTTTGATTTTTATTATTTTTTATATATTTTGATTATAATTTTGCAATAAAATTAGTTATCGGGCATATTATACATGTCGTCAAAACTAATTTGGCCTTGACTTAACTCTTAAAATTTCAATTTTTAATTGCGTCTGACTCAACTAATTGCGTCAATCACTAGTAAAAATCAAAATTTGCCTTGACTCAACTCAATTTTAATTGCGTCTGACTCAATTCAATAGTTTTGACGACATGTATAGGGCATATGATATATTAAAAAAAAAATTTGTGCAATAATAAATAAAGCTATTGAATTTTTTATGAAATGAATAATTGAATTTTAGTATGAAAACTATATTATCGGGCACCCGATAGGCGCAATATAAATAAAATATCGGGAGTATACATGTTCCCAAAATTGATTTTGGATTTTTGAGGTATTTCGACTTTTTGAAATTTATGCAGAATCTATTCTATATATGGAAGTAAAAAAAGTATCCAGTTATGTGTATCTTTAATCAAAAAATAAATCTGGGTGGTCAAAAAATTTCGGGTTTTAAGTAAAATAATTTTGTCTTCTATGAAAAACTATTTCAACTTTTTTCCCCAAAATTGCAATTTCGGGGCCCCAAAATAATTTTGCGTGCAAGTATAATCGGGAGCCTATTAGCGGCCGAAAGTTGACCGATAGATCCCCGATAGTATTTAAAAAAAAAATCGGGTACCCGATTGATTTTGAAAAATGGCTAAAAACTAAATACCTGATATGTGTAAAAATATAACTGATAAGTCTGCGATAAGTATACGATATTAGGCACGACTACTACACTTATCGGGTACCTGATGGGTGTAATATAAGTAGATATCGGGGACCTATCGGGGACCTATCTGGGGGAGATAGGTGCCCGATAAGTCCCCGATATTCCAGATTTCAACCAGTAATAAATGGTTCCGATACAATATTGACTATCTCCTGTAAAAAATATTTATAATTAATTTTTATTTATATATATAGAAAATAAAGTATAACAAAATTCTTACATTTAAATATAATTTTTCCGATTTCTTCTGTTCTTTCGAATTATTTGAATCATTTCCATTTTTTTTTATTTCTTTTTTTATTTCAGTTATGTCTTTTTTTATTTCTAATAGTGTATTTATTATTTTTTGATTCATTTTTTCATCTAAATTGTAGAAATTCAACATTAATTATCTTATAATATATTTAATTATTTTCAAAACCAATATATAACATTTATTACCCCCAAATTTATTAGTTTGCTTTTTTTTGTTAGCTTCATCCAATGAAGATGATGATTGGGATTTTCTTTTGAAAATTGGAAAAGATACAGATTGAGTTGATGCAGTAGGAGTTGATGCAGTAGGAGTTGATACAGTAGGAGTTGATTCAGTAGGAGTTGATGCGGTAGTAGTCGATGCAGTAGTAAATGATGCACTAGTAGTTGATGCAGTAGTAGTTGATGCAGTAGTAGTTGATGCAGTAGGAGTCGATGCAGTTGGAGTTAACGTGGTAAGAGTTGAAGTGGAAGATTTTGATTTTGTTGGGATTGATTTTGATGTTAATTTTAAAGTTGATCTTGTTGTTGCTATTGATCTTGATGCCGAAGTAGGAGTTGAAACTGACGTTGATGATGTCGCCGTTGTTTCTTTATTGTTATTGTTGATTTTGAATTTTCTTGTATTACGTGGCTTATGAATAAAATATATTTTTATTTATTACATTTTGAATATATAACGAAACATTTCGTTATATATACAGTACGGGACAGCATAAGATATTCAATTTTAATTGCTTTACAAAAAATGTTATAACTTATGAACAAATTAGTAAATAAAAAAACTATCTTTCAAATTGATAGTTCTTTAGTAAATCTACAATTTTGAAAGAGGATTTATTTTTATTTTCATTTTTGATGACGCTATAAGGATTTAAATATTGCATATTTTATATGTAAATTGAGAATTTGGCGCGATAATTTTCATATGATTTGCAGGATAAACCAATAAAAATCAACTCTGTGTAATCATGTGAAAGGATCAACCACCAAAAAAATTTTTAACTTTCGGGTTAATTATTTAACCTTTTTTTTCAATGCCAAAGTCACCAAAACTAAAACAGTTACGTCGCGAAAAAGCAAATTTGGCTCGTTCCATACGGTTAACAGATACTAGAACAAGTATTAATACCATTGGTTTTGACTCAAACGAAGAATATGAAAGTGATTATTTAAGCCCTTTCAATTCTGACGATGATTATGATTTTCAGGAGGATTATGAAGAGGGAGCAAATTCGGCTATTAGTCACCTTCTCGCAGCATCAGCAGCAAGTTTTAAAAAAAAAAACGCCCAGCTGTTTATATTGGAAACTCAAAACGAACAAGGCAAAGAAAAAATAAAATATTAAGGGAAGCAGCAGTAGGATGTTTAAAAATTTCACAATTTTTTTCTGACTCTACGCCAATCATTAATGAATCTTCGCACGAAAGTGAGGATGAAAATAATAAAAGTGAGGATGAAAATAATAATGAGAGTATGACCGAACAAGAAAAAATAATTTCTGAAACAATCGGGTTTGTAAATGAAGTAATTCGTGAAGAACAACTTTCAGATACTGAGAAAGCTCGTTATACTGCAGTTTTGTATTTTTTTCAGCTGTTATTTAATGGAAAAAAAAAAATCGAAGCATCAGAGGTAGTCGCTGAAGTTATCNAACCAATAAAAATCAACTCTGTGTAATCATGTGAAAGGATCAACCACCAAAAAAATTTTTAACTTTCGGGTTAATTATTTAACCTTTTTTTTCAATGCCAAAGTCACCAAAACTAAAACAGTTACGTCGCGAAAAAGCAAATTTGGCTCGTTCCATACGGTTAACAGATACTAGAACAAGTATTAATACCATTGGTTTTGACTCAAACGAAGAATATGAAAGTGATTATTTAAGCCCTTTCAATTCTGACGATGATTATGATTTTCAGGAGGATTATGAAGAGGGAGCAAATTCGGCTATTAGTCACCTTCTCGCAGCATCAGCAGCAAGTTTTAAAAAAAAAAAACGTCCAGCTGTTTATATCGGAGACTCAAAACGAACAAGGCAAAGAAAAAATAAAATATTAAGGGAAGCAGCAGTAGGATGTTTAAAAATTTCACAATTTTTTTCTGACTCTACGCCAATCATTAATGAATCTTCGCACGAAAGTGAGGATGAAAATAATAAAAGTGAGGATGAAAATAATAATGAGAGTATGACCGAACAAGAAAAAATAATTTCTGAAACAATCGGGTTTGTAAATGAAGTAATTCGTGAAGAACAACTTTCAGATACTGAGAAAGCTCGTTATACTGCAGTTTTGTATTTTTTTCAGCTGTTATTTAATGGAAAAAAAAAAATCGAAGCATCAGAGGTAGTCGCTGAAGTTATCAGTGGTGGACCGTGGCTTGCAAAATGTATCAGAAAGTGGGCAAATATCTGGATTAAAGGTAATATTTTTATTTATTTTATTTTATGATTTTATAACAATAAATAAATTATTTTAAATAATTTCAGGAGAATTAATTCAAAGTTTTCGCGGAAAGTTCTCTTCTAAAAGTCTGCTTAATGATGAATTAGTTTCACTCAAACTGGCTGCTTATTTGCGTTCCCAAAAGTTTAAGATAAGTCCAATAATGGTCAAAAACTATGTTGAACAACAAATTCTTCTCCAATTGAATGCAGAATCTGTGCAACAAATTTCTCTTCGAACTGCTCGCCGATGGATGCATAAACTTGGTTTTCATCACAAACGTTATCAGAAAGGTGTTTATGTTGATGGTCATGAACGACCAGATATAATCGCTTATCGTCAAATCTTTCTTCAAAAAGTTGCAGAACTTGAACGGCTTATGTCTAAATGGTATGACAAAGACTGTAAAATTCGAACCTTTCCACAGTTATTTAATGGTGAGAAAGAACATATCTGGATAACTCACGATGAGTCTACCTTTCATACTTATGATGGACCGCNTGCCTTGTGGGGTCCAGAGGGAGAGCAACCACTAAGGAAAAAAGGATTGGGTCTTGGTATACATGTTAGTGACTTTTTGACAGAAACAATTGGACCACTCAAAGATGATCACGAAGAGGCACGCGTAACAATGGTAATAGGTTCACGTCATGATGGATTTTGGGATGCCAAAAAGCTTCTTGAACAAGTTAAACGGACAATACTTATTTTTGAAAGAACACATCCAGGATGTATAGGTAAAAATAATAAGTTTCTTAGATTATCTTCCCGATCTAAATCATATTTATCCAATTTCATCTGTAGGTATATTTGCTTTCGATAATGCCACATCTCATACAGCTTTTGCAGAAGATGCTCTTGTGGCTTCAAAAATGAATCTTAGTCCAGGTGGATCAGCTCCAAAAATGCGAGATACTGTATGGAATGGATGCCGCCAGTCAATGATTATTGAACAAGATTATTTTGTTTATGACAATAAAACAAAATCAAACATCAACTTATGTGGTCAACCAAAAGGAATTAAATGGGTTCTTGGTGAAAGAGGACTTTGGCGAGAGGGAATGGTATTAGAGTATACTTCGTGTAAAAAAGAATCCAATCCTAATATTATTGATTGTTGTGCATGTCGTTTGATGTCTAATCAACCTGATTTTCTTGCGCAATGTGGTCAAATTCAACAAGAAATTGAATCTCGTGGACATAAGGTAACTAACTTTTGTTATTAATCGTTATTTATTTTTTTAAAAAAATTATTTTTTAAATTATTTTATTTTAGGTTATATTCTATCCCAAGTTTCACCCCGAATTTAATTATATTGAAATGTACTGGGGAGCAGCCAAGAAGTATACCCGAGATAATTGTGAATATTCTTTTCCAAAATTTAGAAAAACAATTTCTGAAGCTTTTGATTCAATTCCAGTGGAGAGAATCCGTTCTTTTGCTAGATTGTCATTTAGATGGATGGATGCTTATCGGCATGGTTTAACAGGAAAAGCTGCTGAATATGCAGTCAGACAACACAGGAAGCACCGATCAATTAATGAGGAAATTATGAATCAAATTAACACAATTTAAATTAGAGAGGAAAGAGGGTATTCTGTAATTGTAATTAATTTTTTTCATTTAAGAAT